>VZRH01003781.1:102928-138615 GCA_013397555.1 Urocynchramus pylzowi | reverse complement strand
TGAGTGTCCCCAGAGTGTCCCCCGGCTGTCAGACACATCGGGGGAGGGCCCCCCTGTCTGCCGACCCAGGACTGGCCAGGGTCCCTGAGAGGCTGGCAGGGAGACAAAAGACAGGTTGGTGCCCAACGTGGGGCTGAGACCATCCCCACTTTTCACGGATGAGGCTGTTCAAGCCTTTGGTCAGCAATCTACCTCAGAAAAGCACTCACAAGCTCTTTTACAGACAGGGAATTTTGGAGCTCCCTGGGCTTGCAATACTGGGCTCGTGGCTCGTCCCCCTGTGCAGAGTCCCACAGTTCAGGGGCTGGAGAGCTCAGCCCCCCTCAGTGTCTGAGCCACTTGTCCCACTCCAACCCATTGCAAGCACAGGCTTTTACTCCCTCCTGTATCATGCTGCTGGGGGAAAAAAAACATTTGGAACATTCTCAGACGAGATAAATGCCTGTTCAGGCACCAGAATAGAGAGTTCTGATTTCAAAAATCCTTATTAACAGAGCACTGAGAGCCATGCAATTTTCAAAATCCAGCTCTTGTTTAAGTGAATTAATGGGAGCTGAGTAACTGCTCAGTCTGAAGTCAAGACTGTGTGCTGAGGTTTTCAGCTTCTGCCCAGTACTAAACACAGCAGTACCTTTAATAGACTGACTCATAGTAACAGGAAAAAAGGTAGACAAGCAGTTGGAAAAGGAAATCACAACCCCAAAAAGCTGTGTTCATTTACTCCATACTGCCTACCTTGAAATATTATCCTCTTCCACCAGACGTGCTTCGTTCACAGCCCTCAATCACCACAGTTCACTTCATAGTCTCCATTAAAAACAGCCCTTTCATTTATTCAATACAAAAATCAGTTCAATGAGATTATTTTACTCTGCATTTCCCCTCTTGTGTCCCTTGAACTAGAACCCAACCTCAGCAGACTCTTGCTACTCCCCGGGTCTCTGCCTGCACAAAGCCTCGTGTCTGTCACGCAGTCCGACTTCAGAGCCAAGGCTGCCCCAAGCTAACTGATTTTCTACCTGCTCCACAAAACCTATTTTTCTCCCAGTCCCTCACAGACACAACAGGTGTCATTTCACCGTGGATCTCAAGCCACACAGGGTATGTTGCCAAGGAAACATGAAACCAACCGAAACAGGCAATAAACACTCACATGGCTACAAGTCCCCTGGTCCACTGGTCCTTCCTTCACCTTTCCCTCCTTTTCCAAGATGGGGAAAACGTGCTGCCAGTATGATTCAGCCAAGCATGGATACCTAGAGGTGCTCCTCTCTCCTCCCTCTTCAAAAAGGTCTCCAAACTTGCTTTGAGACAAGTCCATGTCAAGAAAGCACAAGCAGCACCCATGGAGGACTCAGTGAAATGCACTTTGTCCACCACAACGCATCCCAGCATTTCCTGGAGGCAGGACACTCACCAAAGTCTGCAAAGCACAAGGCTCCAGCACCTCACCCCACCCTCCTGGGTGGCTACACATGAGTTTTTAGGGTCCTGGGTATATGAAAGGACAAATACTTTTGATCCTTTGAATCTTCCTTTGAATAACAGGGATATATTATCAATCCTATAGGAACATATTTGTGCCTGTGTCATGATCGGGTTGTTAAAGTTCTTAGAAATGCCTCTGCACAAATTAAGGTGGAAATATGCCAGTGACAAAAGTATGGGTTTTATTTCATAGTAAATATGAGAGAGAGAGAGAGAGAGAAAAGAGACACAAAAGAGAAAGAAACAGAAAATACGTGGGTAAAAGATAAATTTCTCTTACACTAAGATTCCCTATGTAAATCACATAAGAAATCCAGTGGGACTTTCCCCAGCAGTTGCAATGTCACCACCCTCACAGCAGTGAAGCCTGCTGTGCTTCAAGACATTTCAAAATGTCTCATTTTCTCCCTTTTGAACGACACCACTGAAAAGTGTCACTCAAACTCAATTTCTCAATTCAAAATCTTTGTACAAATGCACAGCTAAAGAAAGCAACAAAAGCAACATAACTAAGCCAATAAAAGATTGCTTGATCTGGTTTTATGCTATGTGATTCTAGGTCATGTTAAATCACTGGTTTCTTATTAACAAAAACATACAAAAGCCCAAAAATTACTTCTTTCCTCCTGCCTACTCCCTGCTAGCTGATTGCACCATCTTGGTTTTTTTCAACAAACTTTGAATAAAGCAGGGTCTAACCCCAAAGTGTTTGAATGTCTAAAAATACCATTATTTTCCCTCAAGACTGAGTAAATGACAAACCAAATAACGTTTTTTAAAACCATGCATTACCTACACAGAAATGGTAGATTACAATTTCAAAGTGCATCAAAAACATGAGTTACACAACCCTTCTGGACCTGCAGCAAATAAGGAGTTTGGGTGGGTTCACACTTTGCAGCATCAAGCAGTGGAGCAAGAAACACTTTGTGGTGTCAGGAGTGAATGTGGCTGTAGCAGAGAGCACCAGCTCTCCCTCTAAAATATGAGAGCCCACTGTGCCATCTCCTGTGCCACTCGCTGCTGTTCCCACAAAAACAGAAAAGGAAAAAAAAACCTAACCTCTCCCTAGGATTACATTACCTGAAAAATCAGAGCTCCACATTGGTAAATACTAATTGCTCATGGAGGGTGACATTAAAGGGAATATTTTTCTGCAATATGCACAAAATAGATTTTCGGGGTTGTGTGATTTTAATTCAAACTAGTCTCACCTACAATGTTTGTTTAACTCTCAAACAAGCAACTACAGGAAGACAGAATTAAAACAAATCAAAAAGGACAACAAAGACAACTCTTGATTTCCTCCACAAGTTGTCTCTTCACTTGTTATAATGTTTAAGCACCTAATGGCTGATGATTAACTCCCCTCTTTATCATCAGTTGATCAACATGCAGCTCTCACTACATCAAATTACCTTAAAATGATAAAAACCAACAGAGTGTGTTGTTTTCCCCCATTAGAATGTATGAAATCATATTTGAGAACAATACCAGAATAACCATGGAAGACACAGGAGATGGCTGCTCGGCACAGAAGCTGACAGTACTCATTTTGATTCTAGTCATGCTTTGAAAAGTCCTTGGACCAATCTTCTCAAGAGCAAAAAAGTAGTTGGACCGAGTTTTTCAGACTGACTTCCTTGTCTGTTTTGCTAGGCTCTGAAGCAAGACAGCGTCTGCTATTACACATATCATTCAGATTTAAGTATTTCCATTAGGTAAATGAGAAATAAATACATTGATGTTAGGAAACTCACTGCAAAACACACAACAACCAAATTTCCTGGTGGTTTTGCTGCAAAGGAGCTGCGGCATCGCAGACCTCATTTTGGTATCAGATAAACTGACCGTAACTAATTTAGTTATTATGCTAACTCCTCTATTTAACTAGCTCACAGGAATAGAGAAGGAGCACAACTCAAACTGGAAGTTTGCTGGCAGTGCCTTCTATCAAACTGGAAAGGGAGGGTGTTCATATTAATGGGATTTTGTGACAAATACATGTTCTTACACAGCTGACAAAATTCAGAGACATGTTTCAAATTACATTAAGGTTATGACAAACTAAAAAAAAAGAGAAAGCAATACTCAAGACTCCTTCAACTCCCTCGTGGGGTTCAGCAATGCAGCACGCTCTGTGAACACAGTTCTGATATGACAAAGGGACAGCTCTGAAAAAATCCTTCCACCAGTGATCTTCAAGGCAAAAATGGAAGGCACTAAACTGTAAACATGCACTCTTCTTAACATACCAGATCTTTCTCTTACTCTCTCTCTCTCAGGGAAAGAGTGGCACCAGGATGTGACTGGCTCTGCCTTGTGCTCACCAAAGCTCGAATGAGACACACGGCTGGTGTCAAACACATCCTTGGAGATAAAGCCCTGAATTTCCTCATTTCTTCATTGCTTTTGTACTCCACAAGTAGCAAAAGTACCAGATCAATAAACAGCACAGTATTTGAGGACTGGACTCCTTTAGAGTTTGCAATTCAGTATCAGATGATCTGGCTGACCTGCAGAAACGCACACAGATGCCAACCAAGCATTTTTCCAAGACTGCTGGTTGTTAATCAGAACCAGAGCACAGTTATTGCCATAAGTTCCATGTTTCTAAGCCCATCTGATGAAAAGAATACAACCATGGAGATTTCTTAATATACCTCAACAGCATATATTGCATTCTGTTGTTCCAACAAAGCCACAGAGAAGTGCTGTGGACACGGCACAGCACACATTGGCACTATCCTAAGTTCTTAAGGACATCTACCTATGTCTTTTTTTAATAAACTCTGATTATCTTAGGAGAAAAATTTAAATTAACCTAAGATGTTGTTTACAGGCAGCCATTACACTTTTATTTCCCCAGGCTTGTGATTTAATCAACTGTCACCACAGACCTCATTAAATAAGGCACGAGAACTCCATCACACAGTTCCTGTGCTGGGTGGCCACTTCTGCAGCTCAGAGCTCAGGTGGCAACAAAGCCTCGTCCAGGACCCAAGCCAGGGCAGAGTTGCAGCAGAAACACCACTGGAAGAAGCCTGAACTGCCAGACTGAACTTCTCCCAGGAGCTCTCCTGCTCCCAGACTTGCAGCTTGCTCAGTGTCTGGTCCCAGATAATTTCCCCGGGCCACCTCGCCAAGTCCACCTCAGCCTCCACAACCACTGAGCCAAGAGGGAAGCAGAGGAACAGAAACCAGTAAGAGCACAGATGACATAGGAGCTGTAAACTGTGCCAAGAGGTTTGCAAGCACAGAGTCCTCAGCACTCCATCAGCCTGGCCCTGAGCTGGTCCTTGTTTCCTGATATGCTGCGGGCCTGCCCTTTGGTGTCCCAGCCAGGTTATTTTGGCAGGACTGGCTCTGGCCCAGTGCCAAGGCATCACACAGCCCCAGGATCAAGGCAGAATGATAACTGCTTTCCTGCCATGCAGTACCAGTTCAAAAATACCCACACTGACATAATTTCTGCCTTTTTCTTACACACATAAAGGAGCAAAATGCCCACGTAGATCCCATGTGAGAATTTGTGTAGATTATTAAAGACTTTGACTTCTGTTTTGCTTTTTTAAACTTATTCTTTTTAGCAAAAAACAACGTCACCTATGTCAACAGACTTTGGCCAAAAGCAACCAACTGCACAATTCTTGCCAATTTCCTTTTTGTTTTCAACAACATTCTTCAGAAATTACCTTGCTAAATGGGACGTTCAGTCCCACTTACTGAATACTACAATTAAAGAGCTGCTGAACTCAAGGACCAGGCATTAAATGGGAAGGTACACTTCTTCCCAAGTATAAATAACTCTTCCCACACAGCTCTCCTGTGAGAGATGTTCTAACACATTATAACCCAAGGAAAAATAAAAAACAACATTAGTTTCAACACCAGCATCATCTGCTCAACATGGAGGGAAGAAAAATTAGATGGAAAATGCAAATAGACATGGTGTGTTAGACATCAAAACTACTCCAGCAACGCCAGGCCTGGCAGAAAACACATTGTTGGCTCTTCTCCTCCCAGTTTGCAAGCTTGGAAATTAGTTAATAAGGGACTGGGAAAGATAATAGGCAATTAAAGACATAACTATAGTTTTTTAAAAAAATATCTTAGTATGTTTAAAGCAGAAGCCAGGCCCTGTATGTTGCACATCTGCTTTATTGTGCCATAAAACTGCAGAGGGGTGAGGAAAGAAGGTGAGATGGGGGGTCAGGGCAAGCAATGGCAGGTGCTGCTATTTGGTGGTTTAGAAGTCCATTTCTAATCATTCCTTTGAATGATTAGATGAAGCTTTTGTGCACTTTGCACCAAAACCAGCAAATGGGTTTGATCTGTGGGACTCTGGAAAGCACTGGTCAGCCTGGAGGTCAGTGCTTAAGGGCTGCCCAAGTGCTGGGAGTTTCCCATCAAAGGTCCTGAGCCTGCTGCTTCCAACCTGGGTCTCCCCAGGGAGCTGTAACACGCTCAGCACTCCTTATTTCCTCCAAATTCACCAATAAACCACTGCACCAGAATGCTGGGAGAATAACTACCCTCTTGCAGGCCCCCATTTTTGCTTAAGGCTGGCCAGACTTGCTTCAACAAAGACCAAATAGTCACTTGAAGCATCACAGGTTGAAGCCTGGGAATTTCTTAGGGAAATGACAAGCTGTGTAGTCCCAGGGAAGAAAAAGTTCATTAAAAGCTGCCATATCAGGCAAGCCAGAAACTGGAACTCCAGTCCCTTCTATCCCAGGTTACAAAAGCACATTTACATCCCAAATGTTTTGTGGAAAATCTGAGGGCTCCACAAAGTATTTAAACTCAAACAAAATGACAGATAAAGAGACTTCTAACTACACAAGCTTTGGGAACTTTTGAAGGGCTTATGAGAGGTTGTAAAAGAGACAGAAGAAAGCTTTATGGCTCAAAGGGATGACATCTACAGCTTTTCTGATCCCTCAAGTGCAAGACAGCACGTCCTTTCAGAAGTGACCAAACCAGCAGCCTAGTTTAACCCATCAACCAGAACCACAGGGTTTTTAATCTGACAAGTGGCAATGCTTTATTTGACTGATGTTAGGTTTTACCTCCTAGTTTTGGCAGAATGCAGATTAAATAAATCTTGACTCCATCTCGAGTTCATTGCAGCTAATGACTTTGAACTTAAGGGTCTGTTAACACCAAATTGCTATCATTATGTAATCATGCTAAATTACCAGGGGAAGCAGAAGGTACCTCAAAAGAAAGGATTGCACCAGTTTATGCCAGGAAAACTGGACATCAGTGAATATTGCTGGACTGCTCTCTGCAACACCAGGTTTCTGGCCCAGACAAACATGTTTCTCATCTACTGTTGTTATCTCCTGCCAATATAAACCCAGCCAAACTGGCTCCATCTAATTCTCACTCAATATGCCCTTGCAGAAACAAACACATAAAAGTGAAGTCTTTATCAAGTAGAAGTCCTGCATAATGCAGAACAACTCTCCTCCTTGCTTGCTCGAGGTAATTATCTCACCTTTTTTGATACTTGCCTTTTATCATCAATTTTAGAGACTCTGCTTATAGAGGAAGGACTGATGAAGAAAGGACTAACCTAACAGATTCTCTAAAATCACTTGAATTCCCTGGAATCTGGGTTTTTGTAAGATGGCATGAAGAGTAGCCTCATTCAAGACACCAGAAATGCTGCCTTTTTTTTCCACTGAAATGAAGGTTTCACACACACACGTCTCAGAAGAAGTTAAAAATCTTGTGGATCAGGAGAGGAATACATCATATTTTGCTCTCTGGTGAGTGCAGTTGGACATACAGCATCACACAACTTAAAATAACACTCAAAAGAAACACAGCACAAGAAACACCATGCACAAACCTGAAAAAGCTCAATCAATGCCTGAAATACATCTGCAGGACATTGGTACAAATTGTATTGCAGTATTTACAAAACACTAAGTGAAAGTAAATGTATCAATCAGTTGCAAACTCACACTGCACATGACTGGATTCACTGAATGAAGTGGAAAGGCTGAGCTTTAGGGGAGACTACAGAAGCCTTATTCTCCCCAACTCAACTGTGTTTTCCTGAAGCTGAATCCCTAGATTATGAGAAATAAGAAAATACTGAAGTCCTGTCCATGCTACTGAATAACACAGATTTTATTTTTATTACACTTTGTTAAATAGACTCATGACCAAAAGATTTCCATCATTAACAGAGTAACAAATTAATCCTTTGTGGATAAACAATCCAGCCACAACAAGAGGCAAACAGAAACTGCAAGTTAAATAAAATTACTTCCTCATGCTCTTTTAGATCTATTTTTCCTTTGGTGTTTTAAAAAAAAGTAGATTAGGCTTGAGTTTTACATTCTTTGTCTTATTAAATCCTCCCAGAGCAGGTAGAATTGGCAGCACACAAATAATCCTACATGTGGCAACATCCTCAATTATTCTCAATATTGAGGAAGTATTACCTCCTCAATTATCCCATGCCTGAGACCACAGCAAGGATTTGGGGACTCAGATCCCTTCTTTTAAACCACCACCCACGTTAGTAATTTGAACTGAAATGGCAACAAGCGTTCCTGCTCACAAAAGCTTAACTCATGTGGAGTTAATAAATGTTCGCTTCCAATTTCTTGTAGATGGGTGGGTGTTTACCTCTTCCTACATGGACACATTCAGTGTGCTCTTTGCTGTGTTCTCACTAGTAGGCCCCTGAGATGCTTCAGAATCCCACAGATTTGGGAGAGACTGGATCCACATTCATGCTTCATCCTTGCCTGCAAGCTGCAGTCCAACGTCTCACAGGACAAGTTTTAACAGACAACATAGTAGGGAGCAAGCCCTGTGGTGTCCTCCCACTTTAGTCCATTCAAACACCTCCCATGACTCCATAATCATGAGAGATCACTACTCACAGGGAAGTTTTCTGCTGGATAACTTTGCTGTCAGTGCTCTGGCTGTGAGGGCTGCTGTGAAATCCTTGGTAAGTGGATGTGATACATTCTGGGACACGCACTAGCACTGCTTCTGTTTGTGGAGAGGCAAACACAATTTGTCTGCTGGAGTAACGCTTGGAAGACTTCCTGAAAAATCTAACAGCAATTAAGCTAATTTTACCCCTGCCAAGCAGATGCCAGAAATTAAAACTTGCAAGAATGACAGACTTGTATGATAGCTAAAGACAGAAGAAAATTGCAAGATCCAAGATTATGATTCTCTTGCCTGTATAGAAGTGATTGTAATTATTGTTTGGTTCTCAACTATTCTGGGGCAGGCATCAAGGAAAGACATCTATCAAGACATTTGGATTCATTTAGGCACCCTGCTCAAAGGGGTAATAAACGCTGGGCTAAAAATACCATTGACATTTCAATATTAATAAAGATGTGCGCTCAAGTATCACTGTAGTGATCCTCCTGCAATAGCTTTGCCATGTCTCTGCTGACTGCTGGCTTGCCTTTACCTTCCATCTCCCTGAAGGTGATCTGCACACTGCTGTAAGCCTGAGCCTCTGGCTATCAAAAATCACCACTCGAGCCAATTCCTGAACGTAGAAGCATCTTCACTTTCCTGTTCCCACAGACCGTACTTTACATTAGTAATGTGCAAGTTTATAAGAAATTAAAAACTGATTTAACAAGAAGTTAAAGTGGCTGCTAACAAGCTCGAGATTACATGAGAGAAAGCAAAGATCCCAGTCCTATTTGGTGATGAAAACAATTTCCAAAAGCATCTATGTTTTATCAGCTTTCCCCGAGCTTAGAGGGAGCAGTTGGAGGACACTACAGAAACTAATTTGAATACACATTCCTTGAGCACTACATGCTATTAAAAAGACCCACAAACAACCTCTTAAAAATTTAATTTCACTGAGCCCTCTCACAATATTGGCCAGCAGTCAGCAAATAAGAAATACAGACACAAATACTCAACAGACCTGTCTTGCAACCCGCAATTAAAAAAAAGGGTAAACATATTTTCGGAGCTCCTCATCTTTGCCAGCTCTGCAGGGTGAGCACGTGCTCAAGAGAGCAGGACAGACCTGACCCACCTGGGATGAAGCATCTCCTCTAAGGAGGAGCAGAAACAGAGCAGAAACAGAGCAGAAACAGAGCAGAAACAGAGCAGAAACAGAGCAGAAACCTCGGATCCCTTCCTGGATCCCAGCACGTTTGGCACGGTGAGCGTTAGGAAATAATCAACGTGGAGCTTGACGCTGCCACTGCCAGGGTGTCACTTGTCCCCGACATCAGTGCCCTAATGAAGAAGCCCCTGGACTAAATGCAGATTGAAGAGCTGCTAGAGCAGGGCTGACAAAAGCACATTTATTCACCGACACCTTATTTCAATCCCTGCGTTTCACAGATTCTCTGTCATCATGCGCGCGCCTTGGTTTCGGCGGTTGCTCTCTCCTAGAGTTGTGAGCGTATTAATAAAAATAAATAAGCCTGGCTTGCTGAAGGAGTTTTAAAGAGGTGGATGTCCAATTAAATTCCCAGGCTCCTTTGAAAATCCTAGCATTTTTCACTGTCAGATGCCATTAGAATAAGAAAGGTCACGGGCAAAGAGGATCTTTTGTAATTCTCTCTGAAGAGCACAGCCTGCAAGCAGACAGCATCAGGGGACAGGGCATTGAATGCTTCCCAACAGGAATTCAAAGTTTGCTTTGCCAAAAATATACCCCACGGCTAAGCCCATTTTGGTTATAAATCAGGCGGAGAGAACAATGACATTTTTTGGTATGTTTTTTAAAAAGTTTCCTAGCTACTGTTCAAAACCAGACCAGCCCAGGTTGTACTTTACCTCTTGTGTTAATGAGCAGAAAGAGAGCACCATTTCAGCACCTCTCTGCACGGCACCCGCCTGAAAAGCAGGACAAGGATGGAAACAGAGACAGGAAGACAGATGTTTTGTATTTTAACAACTCCGAGAAATGCTTCATGCAACCTGATCAACAAAGCCCTGTGGGCTGTTTTTACAGTGTGGATCTATCTAGAAGGTTAAGTGAGAAAATTAGCTGCAGAAATATTACATATCAGTGCACTCTCAGAGCGCAGCTTCCGAGGAGGATTATCCTAGGCCAAACAAACAAAAGGAGAGAATCCCATTAGCAACTGAAAACCCAGGGCCTTGGCGTGGGTGTCATTTGCATACATTACAATTGCACAGTGTTTAAAAACTGCAAATTGGATTTCGTTTTCCCCTGGCTACCTGCCCATTTTTCTTTAAATTGATTTATTAATGTCCACTGTTGCTTTGCAGTTTTATCCTTTTAGCAATAATAGATGTAATATATCACAAAACCAAATTTTTAAGAGTACATCATTAGAGTGATGTAGCACTGGTAATAAACCCCTTCACACTTGGATGAACTTAAATCAGTTTCTCTTTATTGATTTTTGGTCATAACATAATTTTAAAGTTCAACTTAGTTAATAAAAAAAAGATTTGCGCTGCTGTTGTGTGGAAAACACCAGTGCTGTAAGTTTTCATGTCATCTGTTGCAAAGGCTCTCGTGGTTTTATATATTCCCTCAGAAGGTGGCTTGGCATTATATAGCCTGTCTTATCTCCTCTGCTGACCCACATTTATCTGTCTATTTTTATTGCCACACGGCTCACAGGACAATAGATCTTTACCCAGTGACCATCTATCCCAGCATATGCAGTCACTTTATCTTCCCAGCAGCTTTTTGAGTAATGGTCATTTGCATTTTACCAAACTCTCTTACTTCAAGGGGTTGACAATACCATTTGTGTGACCAAGCTTTTTACTGTCTTCCAGCAGAAAAGCAGTAATTCCCCTCTTCCATTTCGGGGTTGGAATATTTTTTTTTTTAATATATTTTTGTAATGTATTTGTGCGCTTGTTCTTTCATGTTTAGTGGTTTTTTTAGTACACTTTTTAATCTTCCAGAAGCACAAAGTTAATGACAGCTGAACTTAGGGATTTATTGGTTGGAACTGCCTGATAAGGAAGCACATGATTGAGTTGGGTAAATAACCACTTATGTCCTCTTCTCCTGCCCCCCAGAAAGGCAGGATAATGGGCATGGCACAGACCAAAGATGAGGCTTCACTGCCTTCACATCTCCAAAGGACAACGTAGCTGCTCCTGCTCCTTTGGCTACCAGCACATCTCCACAGCATGAGGACCAAAAGCAAGGGCCAAACTCAACAGACAAGCCAAAAATGCCCCTGCCCAAATGATGCTGAGGTGTCACCCCTCTGAAGAACACAAACTGTCCAAACCCTTACATTTTCTTACAGTCCCACTGAATAATTTTAGAGTTAAAAGACACGAAAACCTACAAGTTCTCAACCTTCAAGCCTGGGTGCCAAGATACTACCCAAGTATTTTGTTGAATTGGTTTTCCATTTCTCTCATTTCATCTTCACAATGATCTCCTACAGACATAAAAAGAAGGAGATTGGTCCTGGGAGATTTTATAAAATTGGTGAAGGCTGATAAAATTCATAGTGGCTGGAAAGAAAGATAGGTGAGACTGCAACCCAGATCAGTTCTAGATGCTGTGCAACAAACTTATCTGTCCAGCAGCTAACCTAATCCAACACAGCCTACAGATATCTCTATGCATTGGCTCGTTCCAGAAACTTCAAAGAAATGCACAAAAATGAGATCACTTGGAACTGGTGGCCAATAAGGAGCCTCTGTGATTAATGAAGAGAACAGTCTGCTTCTGTCCCAGACAGTGAATTAGTCACACACACTCATTCAACAAGGAATTTAGGGCTAGTCAAATCTGTATTTAGTGGCACATCACGTATAAAATTTGTGTTCCTAAAAATCAAAGACATGAATAGGTGAATCATAGCATAAATCTTACATGCTGACCACCAAAAATAATTATTCTTGTAACAACAAGGAAATTCTTACTTCAATACATTATCCTTGGCTTTGACTCAAGAAGAATAATTCATTCCCCAGCAAGCAGTTATTTCTGGTTTTCTGCTAAAAGGGCTGTTGGTGTATGTTCTTAATAAAAACATGCCCTTGCATCCACCACACTGAACAGCTGCAGGTAGGATTTGATTTGCACCAGCCTATCCACTGACACACAGGGAAACTCTGCGAAAGCAAAATACATAAAGCAAAACACGTTTTTATGACTAAGTTGCCTTGACTGGTTAAACAAAGACAAGAAAAAAAAGAAAGAGGCTTTAAGTTTTATCATTTTCATTCCTTGTCTGTCTTAAATTTTTTTTTTTTTTTTTTACGGATTTAAGATTTATCTTTCTAGCTCTGTCCTGGAAAATTAGCATCAGTAGCTACTTACAAGAAAAAACACTAATCTCCTACCTGATACATAAAGTACAACAAGAATAAGCAGCTCTGATTTGGCCTGAGAAATCAGAGGGCACCTGAGTTGAGGGCACCAACTCAGAGAGTGGCCAACCTCCCAAAAGCAGAGGGGTATTTGTTTTCCAGACCCCAGGCTCGGCAGCACATTCCCAAAGTGCCCTGCCAACAGCCCCACTCCTTCTCACTCTCTTCCAAGCCAGCTGCTAATGAGGAAATCCATAACCTTTTTACAACAGATGCTGTAAAATATTCTTTCTTGATATGTAATGGTGTATTGATTTTTAATTTCAAAATATGCAAACATGACATTTGCAAGAGTGACTCCACATAAACAAAAGTTGTATTTTTTTTACTTTTCGATCTGCAACATATTTTCAAGCATTTGCCATCAATAAGTAGGCAAAAAACTCCAACCCTCACCACGAGGGGCTCCTTGCCTGTGAAAATAGTACAGTTATGGATTTCACCCTGAATAAAACCTCTCATAAAAAGCCAATGTAAACAGCTGCATGTAATGAACTTGTGAAACCTCAAGGTTAATTTAATGCCATGGTAATAGAGGTATTTCCAATGGGGCTGTACCTCTGCCTTGACTCTACAGTTCCTGTTACAATCCAATAGCATTTCTCAGGCTCCCAACCTCCCTTACTGATGTACCTCCCTGTCTTCTCTTCCTTTGCAAGGGCAATGGTGGAAACACCAAAACAGATTCATCATTTGTACAAACAAGATTTAAGAAAAATATGTTTTCCGTCTGTAAAAATAATTCTTATTCCTGATTCACTGAGAAACTGGGAAAGTAAAAAATGTGTAGTGCATCCACTTTCTGTCACAGGTCCTTACAGCTGGGGAGGAGGGAGACCAGAGTGGCCACTGCTGCCTCAGCAACACCTTTTCAATTTAAAAAAATGGTTGTGGCCATGCTGAGCAGCACGACCCCTGCTCACTGGAAAGGTGATTTGAGGGAAGCTACTGAGAGGCTCAGCCTGTCCCAAACCAGCTCCCAGTTGAAGCAGAAATGGGTGATGTTTTCCACAGCAAGGCATTGCTGGGAAACCACTGAGGAATACAAGTCATCATACAGTAGATGATCTCAAGATTTCTTAGGAACGATCATGATTAGCTGTCTCTGCCTGTTTTGGAGGGGCAACTATTTAAATTTCAAGTTCCCTCATAATTTTAAATGACTGACCCCCCTCTTCTATTCCTCATATACATATAAATTTTACCTGTGGTGGCAAAACCAGCTCTGTGCTATGGACAGATGGAGAAAATGACCATAGGGCACAACATCTTGGACAAACTGGCATGGTTTTACTGACTTCCATGGAATGACATTGACTTACACCAGCTGAGACTCTGGTCTTACATTTAGTTTTGAATTCATTACTGATGTACTCAAAATATCGTCCTGGAATTGCTGTCCTGTAATAAAATATCATCCCAAGAGTGCACACACTGAGTGTCAAGGAGAGGGAAACAAAATACATCTTGCATAGACTTATGCCATGTTCATAATCATTATCTTAATTTTTAAGCAATTCAAAAGGAAAAAAATTGCTGAATATTTCTTGGGATGCACCCTATAATCTTGCAACATATTTAGAATAGGAAATCAAAGCAGAGCTAAACTACCAATTGTGTCAGCAAAAACAGCCTTTCATGGCAAAATGACAATTTTCTGTCTTTGAAATCAGGCAAGAATGAAAAGTGGTTTGCTCTTTTATTGTGCAAACCAGCAAAAATACATTCCTCCCTGCAAGACTTTTTCCAAATTAAATATGTATTTTTTTTACTGTAAGCCTCTTTGAGATCAGTCATTTAGTAGCAAAAGATTTTAAAAAACCCAGCACTTAACTAGACAAAGACAAATAATCAAGCCATCAGCATTTTGAGCAGCTACAGGTTTATCCAAATATTTAGAGGGTTTATTTTTACCTCCTCCTAAATGCTCTCCCCATGTGCAATTTTGATCCCGTTATGTAAAACAGCACCAGACCTCAGCCCAGCTCACCTCGTGGCAAGTCCCTGTCCCTCACCACAGGGCCCCTCTGAGTGCTGCAAACCAAGAGGCACCAGCGTGGCACAAGCCATTTAAAAGAAGGAGCCTGTTAGGTGACCTGGTAAATCCCTAATTCTAATCTTCTGTGGCACTGGGGCCATTTCAGTGCACACCTTTAAGCATTTGTGATTTAGCAGGAAATTTAGTTTTCTTTTGCCTTCCCAAGTGATTCTGTAGGAATGGAGACCTTCAACCCCCACGCTCCTCCAGGCACAGACCCTCGAGAGGAGCTGCAGGAAGAGTCAAGTGCTTATGGGCAAGGTTTGCTTTGCACCCCAATGCCCTCTTTAGGCACCAGAGGCTTTAAGGCACACCCTAAATGCAAGAAATAAGTGGGACACCCAGATCTTCACCCTGAGCAGCCCATAGTGCATCAGGGTCCTGTGAGACCTGAGCAACACCAGCCCTCAGTCCATGACAATGCCCAGCCACTCGATAAAGCCAAGGTATAAACAAAACCACAATGACCTCATGCCTCTAGCTCAGCACAAGAGGCTGCAAAACCTGGGGGGAACAGACACCCCAGTGCTATCCTCTGCCCAAGGAATAGCAAGAAAAAGACGTGGCAAAATGAGATTCAGATTTTGCTGGCAGAGTCCCAGCACGGAGCTCTGAGGCACCAATTAAACAGCGGAGGTAGGAGAGGCAGCGACCGCGGAGAGAGGTGGGATGGATGGAGGGATGGATGATGGATGGATGGATGGATGGATGGAGGGATGGAGGGATGGATGGATGGATGGATGGATGGATGGATGGATGGATGGATGATGGATGGATGGATGAATGGATGGATGGACGGATGGATAGGGATGGATGGATGGATGGACGGATGGATGGATGGATGGATAGGGATGGATGGATGGATGGATGGATAGGGATGGATGGATGGATGGATATCCCTGCCTTGGAACACGATACAGATCCATGAACAATGCAGCAGTGGGGGAGGGATCCCCTGCGTGCTCCGCTAGGCAGACTGAAAGCAAAGCACTTGGCTCTTCCCTTCAGCTTCCAAGGGTTTTAGAGTACACCAGGATGCCACACTTTGGGAAACTGGGACCTCCTGAGCTTCATAGAGGGCTAGTGGATTTGCTGCCACGTCTGCTCCATGCTGGCGCTGCTTCCATGACCAGTGGGCAATCCAGGAATGGAATCGTTTGGAACCTGGCTCTGCAAGGATTCCCCTAATTCAGGGACAGGTAGGTCTGGCATTAATAAAAGGAGATCTCTGAGTGGCATTTACTCCTCTCCTCTGTCACCACTTCAGGAGCCACAGTAGAGACTGGGAAGCATTACACAGGTTCTCAGTGCACACCATGCTTGAACTGCTAGAAACTGTAAGAAACAGCAGTATCACATTACTGCTTGGGATAGACTCTGCTGCCAGCATCTTCCTCACCCTCCCAGCTGAGTGGGCACACAAGCTTTGTCTGTTCTGGCAGCTGCATTTCAAGATTCAAACATCAGAAATGCTAGAGTGGCAGATGACAGAAAGAAAAAGAAAAGCAGTTTCAGGCTGTGGTGTCATTAAGTGGATCCTGGAGTTATTTTACTGACTTGCTAAAATTTGTAACACTGGGAAGAAACAGAGTCACATTGAGGGGAAAAATACCACTCTGAAATTGCCCAAGTGAGTTTCAGAATCATTTGGCATTGATTGAAAGAAAAACCAAAACTCAGATGAGTGTAAGTAAAAATAAGGCTGGCAGTACTGAGTGCTGGTTTCTGATGGGTAAAAGCCCTGGGGAAAGATAAGCCAAATCAAGGGCAAGGGAGCACTCTCCCCTCCACAAGCCTGGCTCAGCTGTGGTCTGCCTGCTCCCCCTGGGCAGCCCTGTTTCCCACTGCCCCTCAATCAGTTCCTTCCCCACACCCAACAAACCCCTCAGCCTCCAAGTTTGCCCCATGTATTCATCAGTTTTTTCCACCCCTCCACGATGTACACATGAAAACACAAATCACACAGCAAAAGGCAACTTCTGCTGCACCAAAGAGCATAATGAAAATTAAACTCGCTCTGCTATGTTTGAGCCACCTTACTCAACAAATTATCCAAGAGTCCCTGTTCTGTTGAACACTTTGCATTTAAAGGGGGAGATCTGCCTCTGATTGGATTATAATGTAAGTGAAAATTCATGTGTATTAATGATAAAATCCTTTATTAGGGGTAGAGATAAATGTATAGTCATGGGGCATATTAGTAACTAACTTTAAAAGAGAGATTATTTCTCCAAATAAAAAGGCAGAAATAATCCTTTCTAAACCTGCTTCATTTTTAATACTTGCTGCCAACAGCTAGATCTGCTTTCTTCCATTCCTGATACACCATAAAACCTTACAGCTTGTAATATCTCCTCTGTGTATGTCTCACATCACTTACTCAACAAAAAAAATCCTAAACTGTAAAACTGAAAATTGGAAAAACACCTGTGTAAAACTGGTGACTGGGGGAGGTTCCTGCCATCTGGGAAGGACTGATGTTCTCCCCACCCCTAGGGCAGGGAGGGCATGGGGAGCACTGGGTGAGTCACCCATCCTCCTGACACCCATCTCCAAGCAGTGAAGGAGAGGAGGCAATGGCACCACTATCAGGGCCATCCTCAGCAGCAGGGGTGCCAGCAATGAGCAGTCCTCTGCAAATCAAGCAGGTGACAACCTAAGGAACAGCTGAACCTCAGCACTAGAGGGATCCTGATAAACCTCTGTCTGTCTGGGCTCTACCAGAAGCCTAGTGAGGTCTGAGAAGCCAAGGGCCAGTTTCAAGCCTCGGGGTCCAGTCTAACACCATCCAGTGGCCAGTGGAGCTGTGGCCCACAGCAGGGCCAGAGGGCTACCAGAGGTGTCTTTGGGGCTCCCTGTGCTAGCAGAGAGGGGTAACCAGCTGCCCACACTTATCTTCCAACAAGAAGATCCCCATCCCTGCATGCAGTGATGCTCCTTGGACCAGCCTAAGTCACCCACAGTGGTGCTGGGGCTTCCCTGGAGCAGGAACCTGAGCTGGGAGATCTCCAAAAGGCCACTTCTGTTGGCCTCCCTGTCCTCCTGCAGCCCCAAAACAGGAAAAGGCTTTAAACAGCATCTCTGCAAACTACTTATCTTACTTACTCTAGGACTTAAGCTCTCTATCACAGCCAGGCAACAGAATGAATAAATTTGCCTTCTGTCAGGCAGTATCAAAGATATGAATAAAGCATTACAAGGCAATTTCAGCAACGCAGATCTTTGAACTGTGCTCTGCTTTACACCCCCAGCCACAGCAGCAGAGAGAAAAATCCCTATTCAGCACGCTGGGATCTTCTTTTGATGTTGACTAGAGAGGGAAGAGACCATGCTCAAACCCTATGGATTATTGGTCAGTGTATAAAAAAAATCCTCATGAAAGATGAGTCCTGCCTGGACTCAGGCACGCTGCTGCAGCATAAATAGCAGTGAGATTTACAACGAGGAGCCACTGTGTCCTTTGACAATGCCCTGTCTAAGCAAAAAACAAGTGAGATCCAGTGGCTCCCTGCCAGCCCACTCCAGCTAAAGGCCATGCCACACCAGTCATGTTATTACACTGATGAACAGCTTATATGAAAATAGGGAAAACTGTCCATCACTTATTTCAATCTCTGAATAAAACTATTTACTCATGCTAGCTTTTGCTCCCTTTATTCCTGGCATTTTTTTTTCTTTTTCTTCCCCATCTCCTTTTTCTTTTAGCCAGCATTTCCAGAAATGGCTACTGACTCACAGTCCTTAGGCTCATACACATTAACAAGGCAGAAGATTTAGTTCACAATAAGATCAGGGAGCTCCAAGGTGGGATCCTAAAGATGGGAGTTATCCCAAATCAAATGCTGCCTTTGAGCACACCAGTTTGGCTCTTTGCTTCCACTCTTTAGAGCCTCATCCTGCAAGAAAGTTCACCTAAAGCACCTAGTCAGTGTAACAGGATCACTGGCAGATGAGTCAGCCTCAGATTTAGACCAGGTTTTCTTTGAGGTCTCAGTCCTGTGAGCTCCCAAAGCACGTGAGCAATGCCCTTGACTTCTGGGAGCTGCTCACATGTTTTAAGATGCACAAATGGCTCAGAGCTGGCAGGAGCCAGACGTGCACAGGCATAGAGCAAGCTTTTAAACATGGAGAAAACTGTCCAGTTAATAAATTACTTGTTAACTGATTCTCCAGTTTCAAAGAGAACAATTCCAGTGAGAACAACACAGAAAAAACCAAACATTCTGAGTCCAGCCCTGCAGAACCCCCAGCTCCTTCCCTTCCCAGGGAATTCCAAGAAGGCTGCATGAGGCTCCCAGCCCAATGCATGAGCAGGCACTTCATGCCAAAGAGAATCATCCTTTAATTTTCTCAATTACCTCAGTACCCAAAAGCACATGTCTAGAGCTCTGCCATATTTCTGTCAGTAAGCAATGCTTTCTCTGCAGTAAATTCAGTTAGTTGTTCTCCACAAAGGAATTGTTTTTAAGGACATCCTGCTACATCTCTGTGCTGTATTTGTGAGAGGAGAAGAACTTCTGACCTGGAATTGCACCCAGTGAAACATCTGTAGACATCAAAGATAATATATTTCCTAATGTGAAGATGCTGCATTTTAAATGTGACATTTTTAATGCTTTTAATTTAACCACATCAGCATCATCGTGGAGCAGACTTCCTCAGAATCATTTGTGTTATACACATATGCACACANATATATATTCAGAGTTTTCCTTGGTTTTATACATTTAATGTTTATGTTCTGCAACTTTCTTTTTATAAAGCTGACATTCCCATAAATCACAGCAATTCTGGAGTTTGGGTTTCAGGAATGCAAAACACCACAACATCGATTTTGAAAGGAAATAAAACTGGAATTAGGGGAATCTGCAGATACTCAGCATCTGAATATTAGACTGGATGCTTTGGTATGACAAAGTCACATAAAGCTTACACCATAATTTTGCACAGTTAAAAAAAGAGCTCATACACGGTATCTTGGAAATAAATTTAAAATACAAAAGCAGCTATTCTGCTTCATGGTTGCTTGAAGTTAGAGAAAGTTTTACCATTACAGGACCAAACCTTTCCTTCCACAGTGAGAAGCTTTTCTGACCATGAAATGACCATGTCAGCACTGCTCCTGCACTGGCAGGATCAAAACTTGCCACTTTTTCTAGGAGACAGATCCTCCAGCACACAGCAGAGCAACCCAACCATCTCTGGCAGTCAGTATTTCCCCCAATCTCTTGATTCTCATCAGAATTCTTCCTAAAATCCTACATTTCCAGGGACCACTTCTCTCATCAGTAACAGCTCAGGGCAGGTTCTCTCCCAAGGGAAATGGTCCACCTTGGTTTTAACATTTTGACATGCTGAAAAAGGCTTTCCTGAGGGAAGGGAGTGGTGGGAATAACAGCCCCACCAGCACCCATATCTAAAAATAAAAGCATACAGCAGTCATTGGGGTAAACAGTAACAAAATGCTATTGAGATTAAAGCCATGAACTCTTCAAGCAGCTGACTGCCTGCCAGAAACCCATGCAAGAGCACAGTGCAGCATTATCCAGCACTTTACTGAGCTTCCCAGGGCAAGGGCAGCACCCAGCAGAGCCCCCCAGAACCTGCCAATTTTCATCATATCAGAGGAAAAAGCCCTTTCTGTCCAACCCCTGCAAAGAGCAAGGACTCACCACCAAATTCTCATCTAATGGCAGTTTTTTATCTGATCAGATGGATTTAACAGGCAAGACCCCACACTATCAATGATTAGTAGCACCATTCTCCTATGTCCTCTTGTCTCAAGGGAGCAGGTGTAATGAAAAGCCTTTTTTTTCAGTTTCCATTTCTTATCCTTTACCCCTCCCTGCAGCCCTGCTCTCTATTTTGATGAAAGAGGAATGTGTCTATGCCTTTCAGTATAACCTGAGAATTTCCTTCCAAAACAATTCCCAAAAATTTTGGCTTGCCTCTGGCCATTTACTTCTTATTTGGATAAAAATCTGAGACATGTCCATTTGTGCCTGAAATCAGGATTTTGAAGAGAAGTAATCAAAACCATAAAGGAATTAAAAGCAACCCTGCCCTGTGATAAGCAGAGTTAATCCTTCCCAGGGGCATGGGGGGGTCTGTTTTGTCACCCACCACACAGCACAGGGACAAGGCATCCATAGCACAGCAACACCAGGTGTAGCTGAAAAATAACCTAAACAAGGTTTCCTGCTACAGAACCACATTTTCCTAAAGTTTTCTTTGCCAGAAAGGATGGGGGTTTCCTGGCTGTGCGTGTTTGGTTTTTTTGTTCACTGTGGCACCTCTCTGGGATGATATAAATGATGATGAAATGACTGCCAAATTCTTTGTCCCCATCACCTGAAGGACCAAAACCATTTCTCCTCTCATTCCTTCAATTAAACAAAATGCCACTTAAGGATAACATCTTACTGAAGTTCACAGTCTCAATGCCTGATTATCGAGTACTAAAACACAATATTCAGCCTTAAATAGCCAACCTTCATTTGTGAAAAGCATTGCCAACAATAACTAGAAGATTTTGTTTTTAGAGCAAGCATTCTTGGCAATTATTTGTGGTTATTGTGTCTCAAGCTGGTGTGATTTCATAAACAGGGCGATCTCACACAGAGCTAGGAATAACACCTTTTTTTTTAATATTCCTCATGCAAACAAAGTGAAGAATTACAAACAATCTTTGAGGGGTAAACTAAGCAAAGATAGTAAAAAGATATTGGAGTGGTAAAATATCTGCATTTAAACAGAACACCTTTTTTTGGGGGGAGCTTAACAAAAGGCTCTAGTTACAAAGCCTAAGAGCAGCAAAGTTTGTTTGCTGGGGGGGGTGGCAGGGTCAGGGCTTCTGTAAGAACTTTTACAAACTTATAAAGAAGAAGTACAGTAAATTTTCAGCCACAAAGACAGCACATAAGACCTTGTCTATCACTGCTATACTTGTTCCACCCATACCTCTGAAGGCTGACATCACAGGGAGAGCCTGAGGCCCATGCAGCAGCAGCATGCAAGTCTCCCTTGCTTCCCCTGCAGTGCCATTCCCTCTCTTTCACCTGTGTTTTAGTTCATCTGCTAAAGATAAGGGAGAGCATCCAGAAGTTTCCTGTGCCATCTTTTGGCAACTGGAAGAGCTGGGGCATCTCTCCCTGTCATCCCAGAGCCGCTGGCAAGGCAGGATGCAGGAGCCAGAGGGATGCTGTGGCTCCCTTGGAATGGGGCTGGCACCCAGGGGACTCTACATCTGCTGTGGCACTGTGGTCATGGGACCTGGCCTGGCCAACACACCATCCAAGACAGGAAGAGGAACACAGACTGCTCAAATACAACCCACTTTGTAATGCAGCTATACAGCCTAATACAGAGCCTTCCTGCTCTGCTTCAACACCAATTTTCCATTTAGCTGCTTCAGAAAGGAGGTGGCATTGCACACTAAGTCCTTTAGCTGCTTACCAAGTCCCCAGAGGAGCAGGTATTTTTCCATGCATCTTTAAAGTAATGTTAATTACATTATACACAGTTGCAAATATACACATGGGACAGTAGTGTACCTTTTAATTAAGTGTTACTGTTGCTTCCACTGTCTCTTGCCCTCATTCTCATCAGAGGATGAGGAAGCAAGGTCCCCTCACAGCTTGTCAAGTCTGCCCTGATACTGTGCTGCAGCACATGAGCCTCTGGGTCTGAGCCCCTCCAGATGTTTGTCCCTAAATAACACAGAGCACCAACCTTTATGCTGCTATTTTAAAGATTTTAGTCTCTCAGTCAAGAAAAAAAACTACAGCTTGGCATCTCAAAAATGCTTCTTGGGAATGGTTGGCTGCAAGGAGGACAATCTTTCACCAAATGCCCCTGATCCATCACCACTCATGGACTCACACACCTTACCAAAACACACATCAAGCCCACAGCTGACACCCCCTCTGCTCTTTGCTGGGCTCACCAGTTGTCATTCAGCCAATGGTGCCTGTAAATCACAAGCATTTTTACTTATCTGGCACTAAATTGTAAGAGCAACTTAAAAGGATGTTCAACACAGTCAGTAAATGCTATAAATCCCACAGTGACCATATGCAGTCATACACAAATTAAAGAAGATCATGAAAATTGATTTGCAAATGCACATACACAAAACAATTTTTTCAGGGATTGCTCCTGTAATTCCTTTATCGAACTGGAGGGTATCTCTTATCCATCATTGCTGCTTTAAATTTATTAAATCAAATGCCTACAACAGATCAAACAAAAATAACAAATGTATATTTATAACAAATGAGTTATAAAGCCAAAATGAGGTAAATTTTACTTAAAAAAAAGGAACCAGAATACTCAACAGTGCACTGCTTGCATGGGGGTCGAGCCACCCCTTGACTGTATTTCAGCTTCTCCCCTCCACATGCTGCTGTAACACAGAGAGCTACAAGAACAGCCCTTGATGATTTAGCTCATCCACACTGAGAAGCTTGAAAAATTGCTCTCCATGTTATTGATCTGAAACAGTTTTAGTCTGAACTGCAGACACAATGGGGTGGTGAGCCCAAGTTAACCATTCTATTAAAAAAAAAAATTAGTAGGTCTGCAAGAACAAAGAACCAAATGAAACTAAGACAATCACGTTTGAGGTGAGCAGAATAAGCATTCTTTCAAGTAAAACACTGTACACCCTCTTTATTCAATGTGTGTTTATGCAATGAGTGTACAAGTTCTGTACCAGTCTGTCACAGAGCTCTGCAGACCAAGGCCTCAGGAACTGCAGGACTGATGACAACAGGCTCCAGGGGGTGTGTTATGCTAAACAAATTCAACTCTGTATCTTGCCCAGGTCCAAGGGACTCATGTGATTTGTAAAAAAAACCAACCAAATTTCTCCTAAACTGTCCCACCCTCACAGGCCTCTGTGCACACACAATGGATAATTTAACTTAGGGTTAGCACACTCAAACTGAACGTGTTTCTGCTCAGCAGAGAGGTGCTCAGACTCAGCACTGCCACAGCACACTGCTCTTCAGATGGGGGGGGGTATGTGGCAAACAGGCAGAGGGCATTATTGCTCAGTGGAAATGGTGAAACAAACTGACACCAGTAGGAGTCCATTTACATTTTTATACTTCAAGAGATAACGCTGGCTCGTTTATCTCCCCCTAATGAAAAGGGAATCAGGCTCACACTGACTGGGCTAAGGGACAAAGCCCAAGGTAGTGCATGGAGCATGGAGCAAGTGCTGAGGGATGTCACTGACAGCAGGCAGGAGGCAAGGCATGGCTGCTGGAACGGGAGCTGGTGCTCAGCCTTCCTCCTCCTCCTCCTCGCCTGCAATGTGCTCGCATGCTTTGGGGGCAGCACAGCCTCTTCCTGCAAGACAAATTCAGAGCTAAGAGGATATGGCAGCCCTCCACACTGTAGTCTGATTGCATTAGACTGAGCACAGCACAAGAAATAAATATTTAGACAGGGTAGATGGCACCCTGAACACATCCAAGTGTCAGCTCTGATCTCCGACGAGTGAAAAGCACCCTTCTCTTCTCCCTGCGCTCACGGGAAGCTCAGCACCTCGCAGTGCCCCATCCAGATGGGGAGCAGGCAGAGCCCCTCTGCCTCCTTCCCTGCCACCTAAAAACCAGCCTGCCACGGCACTCCTGTCTCCCTGGGCTGGCTCATCCCTGCCAGTGATGAGCTGCTCCTTGCTGCTGCTGCTGTTTACGGGCAGGGAGGAAAGGGAAAACCTCCAAGCCCTATATTACAATGGAGCTTCACTTGCACTCCAGGCAATTAAGAAATTTGGGAGCTTGCAACTTCCCAGGAGGTAGTGGACTTAATTAAACTTAAAGCAGTTCATTTGAAGAGGGTGGTGTGACCCTCTTTCTGCCAGACTTCGGGGCCCATGGAAACCCCTCACTGGAAGCTGTGTTAGCTCCAGTATTAGGATAAATGTTTTCATATGCAAATCGAGCAGCATTCCTCAGTGCCCTGCCTACAGAGTGGCTTTATTGCTTCTCCCACACAGTTGTGCCCAGCAAACAACAAAAGGCAACCTGTGTTTATAGGGCACTGGCCTGACATTCAAGAAATCTGTGCTCAAAATACTCAGCGGTGCCAAATGTCAGCAATGTGATGTGGGAGGTCAAACGCTGCTCTGTCTCACAGTTCCCCCATCAGGAAAAATGGAAACAATTTGTACTGCTCTCGCACTTAAAGACACGGAGTTTTCAGAACGGGGACGGGCTCAAATTACAGAGAAGTACAGCCCTAAAACAAGGCAGGTACCTTCCCCACATTGGCAGTGCCATCTCACAGACGGAGAAGAGGAGATAAAAAACACTGGGCCAGGTGCTGCATCCTCTCCCTCCTGCCTCTCGGGCTGTCACGGAACCAATTCACACTGGCTACGTCTGGGCAGTGCAGTCCCAGCCCTGTCTGGGCTGGGCAGCCACCAGCTGCTCTCTGGCACCTTGAACGTGGCACAGGGGCTTTGCTGAGGGGGATGTGGGCAATGGAGGGTCCCCAGGGTGGCACAGAGGCTTTGCCAAGGAGGATGTGGGCAATGGAGGGTCCCCATGGTGGCACAGAGGCCTTGCCAAGGGGGATGTGGGCAATGGAGGCTCCCCAGGGTGGCACAGGGGCTTTGCTGAGGGGGATGTGGGCAATGGAGGCTCCCCAGGGTGGCACAGGNTGACATTCAAGAAATCTGTGCTCAAAATACTCAGCTGTGCCAAATGTCAGCAATGTGATGTGGGAGGTCAAACGCTGCTCTGTCTCACAGTTCCCCCATCAGGAAAAATGGAAACAATTTGTACTGCTCTCGCACTTAAAGCCACGGAGTTTTCAGAACGGGGACGGGCTCAAATTACAGAGAAGTACAGCCCTAAAACAAGGCAGGTACCTTCCCCACATTGGCAGTGCCATCTCACAGACGGAGAAGAGGAGATAAAAAACACTGGGCCAGGTGCTGCATCCTCTCCCTCCTGCCTCTCGGGCTGTCACGGAACCAATTCACACTGGCTACGTCTGGGCAGTGCAGTCCCAGCCCTGTCTGGGCTGGGCAGCCACCAGCTGCTCTCTGGCACCTTGAACATGGCACAAGGGCTTTGCTGAGGGGGATGTGGGCAATGGAGGGTCCCCAGGGTGGCACAGAGGCCTTGCCAAGGGGGATGTGGGCAATGGAGGGTCCCCAGGGTGGCACAGAGGCTTTGCTGAGGGGGATGTGGGCAATGGAAGTGCATCCCTTGCTGAAGTGTTTGACCCAATTACAGCTGCAACAGCAGAAGCAGAGGAATCCAAGTTAAGCTGCCAGTTTGTGCCAGCAGAGCTTCTGCTGGATTCAGACTAATTGCTCACCATTGGCTGTAATTGGTGCACATTTCACCAATGCAGGGAGAACCTCAATTTGTTTTAGGACAAGCAACCTTAGCTTCAAGGGGTGAAGCACCAGGTAGCACATTCCCTGTAGTAACATTAGTTAGGGCAAGTCCAGTGTCCCCAAAGATGCTACATCAGAGCCAGCCACGTTGCTGCTCCACTCACCTGTGGAGGGCTTCAGCACCCACAGCAGAAAATGTAGCAGCAAGTTGTACCTCCCAAAAATATCAACTGTGATGGGGAACCAGACAAGCTGAACACCTTGTCCAGTGATGCAGGTGAAGCCCAGAATGCTCGTGGCAGTGGTCAGCCCAGAAAAGCACCAGAGAAGGGTGCTCAAGTGACAAAACAACATTTTGTGCTACAGGGTGTATTAAGAAGATGCCATCAAAAAAAATCACAAGCTGTAAATGACACTAACAAGGCACGTGGACAGGAATTTTCATAAGGCATCCTGCCTGTCTGAACATGACACAGCCTGAAATGAAAGCTGACAGCACAAAGGGAGGAAAAATTATCACAGTGATACAACCTGAGGTTGTAGCTGCCCAGATCCTGTTCTGACATCTGAAAAGGCACTGGCCCACAACAATGAACCAAGACAACTTAATTGCTGTTTCATGATAATTACTCTTGGTTGGCTGTTCTTCCTTCAATAGACATTAGCCCACCTGAGCTGTCTGAGGTGCTGTTTGCAGTCTCCTGGGGTCTTTAGCACTATTCCACTTTATCTTAGCCACAACAGGGTCATCCCAAAAAACCATGGCAGAGCAACAGGATCAAGCAGTGCTGAAAACTGTGGAATGAAGCACCCAGAATCCATAATGACTTCTTCTGTGCTGCTTTTGAATGTTGCTGAACTTTCCTGGCAACTGCTCAAGCATTCTCACTGAGCAGCCACTGCTATGCAAGAGACCAAGGCTTTATGGTGGAAAGCAGAAAATACTGAAGTTGTCTGAAAAGAGGTCAGTAAAGTTTAAGTGCGTCAAGGAAAAAAAAAAAAAAAAAAAAAAACTCAAACACACCAACAAGATTTGTAAAGGTGAAGGAAAACTGTAAACAGAAGCATGGTTTTCTCCTAAATTAACTGTGTGGCTCCTTGCACCTGTGATGCCTTGTGAAGGCTGACCCAGAACAGAGGCTAGACAGAGCTAAAGAATAAAGTAGGGATTTATTAAAAGGCCTCAATGGATCCACCCTGGGCACTACAAGAGCCCAGCCAGGGCTACACCCAAGATGGACCCAAAATGGTCACAAAATGGACAACTGGTCACAGGGTCTCTCACTTTGATAAGTTCTGGTCCATTTGCATATTGGAATTAATAGTTCAATTACAGCTTTAGCTTATGAAGTCCCATCCCTCTTGTTTTTCTCTCTTCAGTCCATCATTATTTATGCTTTGGGGCCTGAGATTTGGATCACTTGTCCTTGGTCCCCAGCTAGAGAAGGAATTATTTTGTCTCCCTACTCTGTGAAGAAAGCTCACCATCCCTTAAAATGAAGCTCAGACCCACACACTAAAGAAGCACAGAATCTGAAAAATATAAAAGCTAAAACCTGAGGCACCACCTGGTAGAATGCCCTGCAAAAACCCCACCAGTTCACATCCCTTCCCAGCAGCAGCAGCAGCAAGACATAACCAGCATAAAATTTGCTGTGTTATGGGAAACCCAATGCATCCTGCCTGGCCCAAAAATCCTTCTGCAAGTCTTTGGAGAAAGGCAGCAAGGCTCCATGGATTCTTTGGCCCACTGCAGGGTTCTTACCCCACACAGCTAAAGCACAGTGGACTGGCAGCACCAGTGGACATCTGAGTGCTGAGGAGTCTGCAGACAATCATTGCTTCTGAGGGATGCACCTTCAGTGTGCCATTACACAGGGCAGTAAACTAAATTCTCACTAGGAAAGCAGGAAAGTTGTCTCTTCTTTGCCAATAAATTGCAACTAATTGCTCAAGTTGTCAGGAATTGAGGCAGATTCTACACATCTGTTTTATGCACCTTAAATGCACAGGAAGGCGTAGGAGGTTGTGTGTAAACCTGGAACAGGGTAGTAGAGGAAACAAAGAAAAATGGCTAATTTATTCTAATAAATTCATTCAAGCCAAGCAGGTAGCTGCCAATTGCTCTGTTTAAAAAGCTCCTATTAACAGTGGCAGTTTTTCATGTGAAGTGTTTTGATTGTGACTATGCACACTGTCACCTGAATTACTGCAAAGATGAAACTATTGATTTTGCCAGTGTCTGTGTGCAAGGAAGAAAAAAATCCTTAGGCATTCTTTCTTTCAGTCTATCCCCACTCACCCAAGCACTACAGAAGCGTTTCAGAGCACTGAAGTCCTCTTCAGTCTTGATTAAACCTTTTTATTCAGCGAAGCCCCCAAGATTTTTGGTGAGAACACTTTTCCTGCATCGCCTTCTGCCTTCAAAGGCTTGCACAAGGCGCCGTCTCAGAAACCCTCCAGTGGCCCTGCGAGTCCCAGCAAGCGGCAGGATGTCACTGTGCAGCAGGCACCGCTCAATCCCACGTTCTCAAACGCCTCAACCCAGGTGGGGTGTTTTCATGCCATTGTTTTTCCTTGCTGACAGAGCTTGGAACAAGCACAAATCACAAAGCAAGGTGCCTGACAAGGCCACGTCTTCCATTTCGGTCTCAAAGCAGTGCATATGAAGCAAATTTGACAAAACGACGCTGGGAAATCTGAAACTCATCCCGCAGGTACATCAGAGATGCAGGAAACGTTCAAGGACGAATTTCTGACAAAACAGCACAGTTCTGCCTCCTGTTTGGATGTAGATTTCAACAGTTGTCTGCAGAACTGCTGCAGGGCTGCTGGAGCAGGAGATTTCCAAGCTACTGAGCCAGAGGGAAGCCTGAGTGAATACCTGAGCAAAAGGCACGGATTTATTTCTGGCCTAAGGCTCACTTGAGCCCTCCAGCTGCCTTGTTTGTCCAGCTCTTTGCCTCCTCTGAGGCACTGGAGGCAGTGTCTGTCCCCATGGGGCTACAAGCATATTAAAGAGCAAGAGACAAATTGCTAACTCGTGTTAATCCTCCTTACCTGCTTACAATTAGGAGAGTTTGCTTTAGAGAGATAAAAGGAGTTGCTTTACGTACAGCTCTGACCGAGATCTGGTGCCTCAGACTTGATCCTGATGATCAAAATCCCTAAAATGTAAGGACAGGCTAGGGACACAGAAATGCAAAACCTGGTCAGGGGCTCATTTACAAGGATGCCTACTTCAAATTACCACTGGCCCCAATTAGCCCACAGGCAGAGGAAATGTCTTCAGAGAACACGTTCTTTTATCCCTGCCTCCAAAGGAGCACAATTAAAAGGGTTCAGGGTATCTTTGCCACAGTGGGAGCACCAAGTCAAATGTGAAATAAGCAGGGAAGGCAAGCAGATCACTTATTTCCCCCGAGAGAAAATGATGCATGCTGACAGGCTGATAAAACCACTAAAACCTGATCCTGCTCATCACATGGCAGGGTGAAACAAACCCCATGCAAATCTCTGCAGCGCTTTCCACAGGCTGTACAACAGGCAAAGCAACACCAGGTGAGTGCTAAAAGGAGAAATTAACTCTCCAGCTGAACACTGAACACTGCAACACTCTGGAAATCTTTGAAACACATTTCCCCACCCAAGTCTTTAGAGCCCAAAATCCCTCCCCAAGAAGTAAGCTTTAAATACCAGAGAAGAATTCAAAGAGTGGATAAAATCACCACAGACAGGTCAGCATGAAACACTGAATAAAGACACAGCTCTTCAGAGGGACATGTTTCACTGGTGGCACTAAACTTTCCTGTGGCACCCATGACCACGGGAGGACTCTGGCAGAGGTCTTCACTGCCTGCCTGGATGGAGACAGAGCCTGTCCTCCGTGGTAACATCTCTACAGAAACAGCATTTCTGCTGTGGTTCAGAAGTTGACATGTACAGAGAGGCTCAGAGGGAGGCTGCCCACCTCAGCCAGCCTGCTCAGGTGCGTGGGTTGGGTCCCTGTTTGCAGCTTTTCCTCTGGCTGGCACCTAGCTGCTGGGTGATGGCTGGCCCACAGGCCCCACCTGCTCCACCCTGCAGGGCTGGGCCACCCCAGCCCATGAGCACCTGAGGTGTCTGTGCCAAACCCATGGCAGCAGTGCCTGGCTGGGGCTGGGAGAGGAAGAACATCCTCTAGTGCCTCCCTGCCGGGGAGGTGCCAACACAGTGCACTTCCAGAGCTCAGTTTTGCCACTTGGCAAGTGTAGGTGATAATTTTTGGCATTCCCCTTCATCTAACCCTCACTGTACAGTTTGTTTCCATGCTGCTGCTCTCCCAATCATCTTTTTAACTGCTTTCACAGTGTCAGGAGAGGAGTGCACTGGGTCTGGCTGAGCTGGAGTTAATTTTCCCCATAGCAGCCCTCATAGTGCTGTGCTTTGGTAGCTGGAAAGGTGTTGGCGCAGCACAGGAGAACACAAAGTTGTCACATGTCTCAGGGACACTGATCCCCTGAACTGTGATGGCTGTGATACAAGAATAACACACTCACACACGATGTTCTAGTATCTAAACAGGAACAGGAAAAGGACCACTTTATTTTTCAGACCTCAACATTTATAGAATTCCAGAAGTGACAGTGGATTGGAGGATGGCACTGCCACCTTTCCAACCACACTGGTCAGACTAACAATCCATCAAACTTCTCCTCCTACACAGAAGAATGCAAACAATCAATATTTACATGAAAGTGTGTGAGAAACTCCATTACAAGAATGTAAACATCAGAAGACTTAGAAAATCTCAGAAGACCAAGACAACACTGAACCATGCATGCAGGGTGGCCAGGCCATGGCAAGGCAGCCCATGGGCTGCTGGCAGCCTCCACACAAAGCATCCTGTCCCCTCAGCACAGCTGTGGGGCACTGACCTCCCTGTGAGTACCTGCAGGGTATCCAGGATCCAAAACCCCAGCCCAGACATCAGATGCCCAAATACTGGAGGCAGAATTTGCCCCCAGGATCAGCCAGATTGCCTGGACTCATTGCCAGAATGATCAGGACTCTGTGCCTCTGGTTTTTGATTCAACTCCTAGCTAATCCACTATGTGTTTGGGATGGAGATCACCTCACAGAATTCACAGAATCACAGAAGCACTGGGTTGGAAGAGATCTCCTAGATCATGGAGTCCAACCCAGCCCCAACACCTCACCTAAACCCTGGCACCCAGTGCCACATCCAGGCTTTTCTTAAACACATCCAGGGAAGGTGACTCCACCACCTCCCCAGGCAGCCATTCCAGAACTTTATCACTCTTTCTGTGAAAAACTTTTTCCTAATAGCCAACCTATATTTCCCTTGGCACAGCTTCAGACTGTGTCCTCTGGTTCCTGTCAGTTGCTGCCACCTCTCCTCCTGCACAAGGATCCCACATCTCAGGGTGCATCACTGCTAATTTTAAAACAGATGTTGAATTGTATTTTGAACTCTTTTTGTACATTTATCTTACCATAACGCCAGAGCCACCCTGGACTTGTTAAACTGCCAAATATGTGAATTCTACAGACAGGCACCACCCATCATCAGGTCTGCAATGAAGAAGAAGCCCATCACCAGCTTTCAGGTTCCAGCTCTGCGAGGAGCAGCAGGTAGGAAAAAACCCCTCACAAGGGAAGTCGTAGCTCTGTTGTAATCTGTGACACACACTCAATTTTCAAGGAACCAGACTGGCTGTGAAGGCTGAAAGCCAAGGCCTGCAGCTCAGTTGGAAGGGCTGAAGCACTTGGATGAGAAAGCCCACATGCACCCGAGGGTTCTTGGGACTGCTCTCATTTGTCATAGTCAGACTGCTGGACAAACTGGACACTGTCACTCTGTGCACAAGCTGCCAGGGCAGGCTGTGTGCTTGGCCAGATCCTCAGCACAAGCAAAATGGCACTGCCCAGACAAGGATCAACAAAGAACAATTTAAAATGGGTTCTTCTCTTGAAGAGAGGAGGTTCTCTCCCAGCAGCCCTGCCCACCCCATCCCTGAGTGCTCCTGCATGGAGTGCTCCTGCCTCTTCCCATCGGGTGGCCTTGCTAGGAGGAATGAGCAGGAGCATCCTCCTTTTGGGCAGATGCAAAGCTGCAGGAGAGGACAAGAAGAAACCTCCCCTGAGCTCTTTATAAGCAGGTCCCATCAAATCCTTTCTCACTTTACCTAACCTCCCTAAAAATCCTTTTTAATCCACACACCCAGTGCTCAACATAGCACAGAACTAATAAAACAACAACAACAAAAAAAACCCCATTTCAATTAAATTTTTATGACTTCTTGAAAACCATCTGTGTAATTTTGCAGCATTTCCTTTTAATCCCACTGACAGAATTATGTTCATCTGCCTGAAACACTGCATTTGTTGTGACTATCACAAGACCTCATTTAGTGGACGTCACGGCCCATTACCTGTTTTTAATAGGGAGTCACTGTCTCTCCAGTCTGTGTGTGCTGCAGCAGACACTGCAACTCCAGCCCCACATCCCCAAGCAGCACAGAACAAGGAGGCTTTGCTTGTACACCTGGCTACAGGTGTCTTGGAGTCCTGTCCCCTCGTTGCTTCATTCCAATGAAAATTAGAATGAAAATTTCCTTCTGTGAAAATGCAAAGGGCATTTTCAGCATTTTGCACCCACTCTTGACAAAAGCACAACAGGACCACAGCAGCCTGGCACACTTGTGAGTACACCTGGAGCCCTCTAAGCCTCACCAACATCCCCTGGGCCAGGGCAGAGCCCCAGGGGAGGGTTTCAAGCTGGTGGCCACCAGCAGGGCAGCCCCCAGCCCCTTCCCAGGTGTGCCAGCACAAGGTCTCGGTGTCCCCTCCTCCTGTGCTGCTCTGGGGAGCCAGGGCACCCCCTTCTCCCTGCTCTGCCTTCACCTCTGTTTGCAGAGCACTCTGGTGCTCCAGGGCTGTATTTGCAGAGCCCTCAGCACTGTGTGTGCCTGCAGTGCAAGAATCTCCCCATAAAAGTTGGAGAATTGGGTTGCCTCTGCTTCCCTCCGCTTCCCTGCTGAAAGGGCTTCACTTCCTGATTTAGCAGAGCTTTCTAGAAGGGGATGCTTTTAATTTTCAGCCTTCTGGTGGGTTTTTAGTCTCTTTGCAAGAGACTAAGAGCAAGACAATAGTTTTGTAAGAATATTAATGGGGCAATTGCAGAGAGCTAGTGCATCAGCTCCAGGAGGCATTTTGAGCATAGTTAAAGAACAGGGATGGCAAAACCATCTCTGCTCAAAATCCAACCTTCAGCTGACAGAAAGAGTTAAACACTGATGAGGGCCTTCTGCAGGTTATGCCTGTCCCCAAGGCTGCCTGACACCCTCCTCTCACAGCAGGTCTGTCTCAATCTGCCTGTCAGAGTAAATATTGGAATCATTCTTTCAAGTGTCTGTCTCCCCCACTGTCATAAGGACATGAAGGGCTTGCTCACCAACAATTAGGTAGTAGTTGTGCTGCACTGTGTAAATATTTGAGATGGAGATTTCTTGGGAAAGTGAGGGGTTGGGGTTATTTTCTTTCTACGAATCCAAATGCTGTCAGAATGGTATGTGATAAAAAAAAGTGATAAAAAATTCATAACACCCCCTCCAGGCTAGAACAGTGGCTGCTTATTGTATTTACTAAGCCACTGCCTGGGAGCCTAAAGCCTGATTTCACGCCAATCCACTCATTAAACATCTAGATCAACATTGTACAGATTAGGGTGAAATGTAAACAGCAACAGATCTGCTGCAGGGATCACGGCACAAAGGAAACAAGCTCCAGATGTGGTTTTTTTCTGAAAAATCATCCTTTCAGCAGCACCAGTGAGCACCTTGCTCCTCTTTACTGTGTTCTCCCTCACCTGCTCCACTTCCACTCCCCCAGGTTTTGCTGAGGGATCAACAACCCAGACCATAGCATTGGAACCGACTGGTGACATGATTTCTCATGAATCCACAATCTCATTCATTCCGTGGTGCTTTCCTGGGAAAGAACACACCATTCTATTGACTGGTTTTTAAGCAGTTTCCCTTGCTAAAGAGGAAGGACTGCTCACTGAAAGATGAGCTCTGTGTGGTCTCCCCTGTGTATGTTTTCTCCATCTTAATGAGCTTACACAGGAAAGGTTAAAGCTAATATCAGAGATACCAATTGCTCAAAATCATGATCTGATAGGGAGAGATTATCACTCTGAAATGGCTCATTTGAAAGGAGGCAGCTAATAGCTACACTTAAACCCTGGAAAATCTTTCAGAATATATAGTATCCCTACACTTACAATGTGCTAAATTGGCAGGGGTTTTTTTAAAAAACAACCAAAAACACAAAAAAAACCACCCCTAAGTTTACAGCTACTCAGTTTGAGGTTCAAAGGGTATCAGTCCTCTGTCTGATATTCATGGTTCTGTGCTTTTAAAGCAGTTTTTTTTTTTTCCTCCTCCATGTTACTACAAAAACTGTTAAAAAAACCATACTTGTACAGACTACAAAAAGTGTAAGGAAAACCAGCTTGACCAAAGTGCTTAGTCAGAGAAGAGGGAAGCCTTCTATACCCAAGGATCTGCAGGACTCTCATGTCTTTCTTTGCAGAGAGGGGCCAGCCCTGTTTAACTTCTGCATGTCTTTGCTCTTGCAAGAGGAGAAAGGGAAGTGTTATTTCCATTGCAGGAGCAGCTACACACTCGATGGAAGATCATGGGTCTTCTGTGTCCAGTACACACAAATACACAAATAAAGTCCTACCTTGGAGAGCCTCAAGTCTAACTAGGGGACTAACAGGTTGTAAGCAAGACCTTGATAGGAAGGGATCAGTCCCCTGAACAAAAATCTGCCCCATCAGGCATCAGAACCACAGCCTAGACGAGATAACACAACAGGAGCCTCATGCCACAAAAATAAATAGACCAATGAATGCCTCAAAGAGCGCAATAATAATTAAAATAATAAATTTATTATAAATATAATAAAATAGTATCACCTGGAATCATAATCTAGGATTCCTGGAAACCCATCTCAGAGCTAGAGCAGGCAGAAGCTTTTCCCACAGCCACATGGCAGCTCCAATCCAAGCACCCTCCCAAGGAGCCACCTCTGAGGGAGCAAATCCCTGGCTGGTGGCCGTGGCCAGCTCTCTGCAAAGCCTTGTCCTGGTAGCCCCTGTCCTCCTGCAAGCGCCTGCTGCAGCTTGGGAAAGACAAAAGGAGAGCATGTGCCTAGAGTAAACAAGGGGTTTGTTCCAGCCCTCCCTGCCACTCTCTCCCACAACAAAATTTCCCTGAAAACCAGGAGCAGCAGCTGTCCTCTGGAGAGGCTCGGCAGCAATCTGTCTCATTTCACAAAAAAACCTCAAGCCTTTTCATTCACAGCACTTTCTGGGGGCACAGGCCAACACACTTTACACAGAGGAATCCTCCTTTTTCAGACTTGGCTTTCTGAAATGTTGTAGAAAAAAAA
>VZRH01003781.1:91734-102880 GCA_013397555.1 Urocynchramus pylzowi | reverse complement strand
TTTTTGAAAATTTTTAAAAAAAAAAAAAAAAAAAAAAAAAAGACAAAAAGGCAAAGCTGCACAGCATCCAGCATTGCTTTAAACTGCAAAACTGAGGCTGTAATGGAGGGAGGACTCCATCTCTTCTTTCAGGTCCCCATCTGAGGCACTGCCCACACAACAGCTGAGCTTTTGTGAAGAACAGACCTACCCTGGCCATGTTCCACAGGCTAGCAATGGACACCTGGTATTGTCTGAAAGAGCAGAAGGAGGACAAGATGCATCTCCTCCGTGGTAGCAAAGACATCAGCTGCTTGCTGGCTGTTAAGATGCAGGCCCTCCATGCACTGCCAGAGGTAAAAACCCGATTTCTCTGAGAGTTCAGCCTCCAGGATCCCCCTCCTTCCCTAATGGTATTCATTTCTACATTTGTGCTTGTCTGAAGAAGTGTGAAACAGAACTCATTATGAAGATAAATGAGCTAAAACACAAGCCTCCACAAGTGACAAAAACAACAGCTACACGGTGCTGCACAGATCCAGAGCACAAATCCAGGTTAATCTGCCACATAGGATCATTTGGTGGCAAAATCCCAAGTCATTACATCTCTGGTGCAGAAGAGCAGTTGACATGGAATGTTGGAGGCTGGCTGACCAGACCCAGCAGTGTGAGTGCTACAATGAACCCCTTCCCTGCCATTGCCAGGGGGATAAAATCAGACACCCTTCTGCTGAGCTTGATACCCACCACACTCACATTTAGCCATCCCAGCACCAGGCTGTCTAATTAAGTACAGTCACAAGCTGCTCCTACTCCCTCTTTTGCAGCTCCAAGAAATGCAGGACTGCCTGGCTTTTAAACATGACACTTTTTAAAACCCAAGGATGTTTTTTAAGGAGAGCATGTTTTTTGGAGAGCAGAGGTACTATTGATTAGACAACCCAAAATTTCTGTAGACACTGCTGAGGTTTACTTCTATTTGTACCGAGAAAAAAAAAAAAACAAACAACCAAGTGACACCACCAGAAGGAAAGATGACAAGGTCTCCCAACTCCAAAGTGAGGGAATCATCAGGTAGAGTACAACATAAAACTTTTTCAAAGCATATGCAGATTTTCCCTCACCTTCCTACTCTTAACAATTTTATTTGAAGTCTAGAGAAAACACTCTCTGACAACCAAAAATACAATTTCACCCTTCAGCCATTCCTACCAAGGTCCTACCACAAGACTTTGCCTCCCTGATGCATTTGAAGAAGGGTATTTTCCTTGGGCACTGCAAAGACCTGGCTGACCTCTAGACTTAGTAAAGACTCTGCTTTGGTGAAGGCAGCTTGGCTTTCCCCTGCACTGGTTCACTATCCCTGAATCATGGGAGGAATGAAGCAAACCCACACCACCCTTTTACCTTACAAGTCAGTGGAGCTCTAAATTGCCTTTAAGTCTGAGGTCTTGTCCACCCTGTGCACAGCAAACCAGCTTCTCACAGTGCCTGCAGGGGCTCCTGCTTGCTTCCCCATTAATATCCTGATTATTATCCCAACCACAGCTCAGCCTGAATTCCTTTCAGGAGCACCCTCTTGCTCCTCACAGCATTTTCTCACTGATGGCTCTTGCTGAGGGCCCCCAAGCCCAGCAGAGAGAGTGGATAATTACTTCTGCTACAGCTCCTCAGGGCTGGAGTGTGAACCTTTGTGCAGAGTTCTCCCTGAGTGTATTTTGGCAGAGAGGAGAGGGAGGGTGCTTGTACCTTGTGCCAAGGCTGCAGCGTGGTCAGCTTGAGCATCAGGCTCCCTTGACCTGACTTCTTCCAGCAGCCTCCTCCCAGGGACAGGGCTATGAGGCCAGAGGCTCCCAGGGAGCTTTCATCCAAAGGCAGAGCAATAAAACCAGCAGCCAGAGAAGCAGAGAAAGGAGCCACGATGTGGGATTCACACCTCGGGATTTACACAGCCCGGCGGAACACGAGCTCAGGTGAAAAGAGCTGGTGACAAGTGACACATCACCTCCTAAATCCTGCACCCAAGCACAGAAAAGGACACACCTGTACTCTGAGGGAGTCAGCCTTCACCTGCACCCCCAGGAACAGAGGTGGTGGCCCACCCTGGGATGCTGGGGGCTGTTTCCCTGTGTTTCACTGGAGCATCCAGAGAGCAGAGCCTCCCTTGCAGGACGGGCCTGCCCATCTTGACTAATTCTGGCAAGGGTTTGCATTTTAGAAACCAGCACAAGCTCTGAGTGAGAAATTCTAAGCCCTGATCTGCACATACCAGTTCAACTGGCTGCCACTGGGTGCGGTGGATGCAGGAGGTAAAAGCATGTTTCCATGCATTTTGGGCTAAGATAGTGGGAGAAAGAACAGGAGTTTGGGCTCAACACCAGCTTCTGGGGACTATCCAGGAGGATCCAAGGCTGATCCCTGCCTGCAGTGGGACACTGGGCTGGATAGAATTAGCACTAAAAATAATCTGTAGAAAGCAGATTATTTATCCCTAAATCACACCAAAAAAAAAAAAAATTATAGATAAGACCCAGCCTTTCTATTCTTTTATTTTGGATTTTTTTTTCTCTCTCTGTGTGCCCTTATTTGGCATGAATGCAATGACATTCACATGTTCAAGTCCTGAAGGAATTAGGTAAACACAAATCTTTTGGTTCACTGGCTATTCTAGAGACTTGAAGCACTGATTATCACTGCTGGAACTCCATGCATTTCCCTGCCAGATCTAGTTATTAAAGAAATTTTACACATTTGATGAAGGATTCCCCCTGCCTTCCAGAAAAGATGAAATCCTCTTTGCAGCTCATGTCATTTACATGTCTAATCTTTTCAGTTCTGCCCATCAGCTCTGCCCAGCATGCCCTGTAGAGCTGAAACCCCTGATCAGAAAAGCCAGATGAAATACATTATTTATGATTTAGAAAAATCAGATTTCAAACCTGTGGCTTTCCTTGAGATGCTTTTTTCTTGCTTGTTTGGATACACAGTTTCAGTTCATAATTTGCTTGCCATTTATACTTTTATTGTAAGTTGAAAGAAAAAAGGCAGTAAGAAAAGGTCTTCAGTCCTACTGCCTCATATGTGATTGAAACATTGGCTAGGATAGTGCTGGGGTGTGTTTTGTTGGTTTGAGGTCTCTAAAATAAACAATACTATTAAAGGTAAGCCATGACATACGTTTTGTTACTTTATTTTGCTTCACCCATTGTGAAGAGTGCTCATTGTGGCAAAGTGATGAGCATAACCACCATCAAAACCAGCTCCCATGTACCTGATCAAAACTTCCTGGGAACTCTCAGGAGATGCCTCCAGCCTAGGCTCACTGAAGGATTAGGAGAGTTGTTTTATTTTGGATGCTTGATGGAGGAATAGAAGCATATGTGTGTATACATGTATAGACAGCACATGTAAATAAATGAGGAAACAGCCCTTACCCCATGGTGTCCATCACAGACCCTGTGTAAGCAGCCTGAGAGACAGGCTCTAAGTCCTGTAAGTCACTAGGATGTTTGTGTCCCTCTTCCAGCAGACACATGCATACTCTGATGTCTGATCAACAGCATGAAATGCCTAGCTGAACCAGAGCCTGCCCAAGGAAAACCTTCTTCAGGAGAAAAAAACGTGAAGCTGAAGACTGCCTCACAGAGAATCTGAAAAAAGGCAAACTTTAAGGTATATGCTCAGTGCAGTTCCTCAGGTGTTTTCCAAATGCTCACCACCACCACCACCACCCTAAAGCTCTTTTAATAAGGTTTGTGGGGAGTATGTGTTCCATTACAGACATACATTCCATACCTTCTGACTGCTCAATTAATACAACAACCAAAAAACCGTCCTGTGTCAATTGTTGAATCATCAGCCCTGGTTCAGGCTGCTCAGTGAATGCTGTGGGACCAACCCTAATCTAATAACCAGCCCTAATAATCTAACAACTAATACACCTGACATGTCTTTCCTCCAGCAGGGCTGCCCCCAGGAAGGCAATATGTCAAGGTGAAGAGCAGGGGGCCAGGACAGCTCTCTGCTTTTATCATCCAAGTGCTTTCAGCCCTGCTTTTAGCCCTCCTGAAGCCTCACAGTTACCTCAAAGCACTTCAATGCTCTACATCTGAATCCTCCTTTGCTTCAACAGCACAAAGCCCCTCATCCTGTCCCACGACGTGGATGGTGGTACCAGTTTGCAGCACACAAATGTTCCAGGCCACAAGTTTGCAGGATACATCACCATTTCCCAACCCACCTGTCATGGAGAAAAGCACCAAGTTTCTCTGGAAGGTAACTGCGAAAGGGGGGTCTTTAGGGAAAGTGCTGTCTCCCAGCAATACAGCAAAAAGTGCTGTTACAGACTGACTCTCGCCAGCTTAAACCAGTGACTCATCCGTTCTGGCCCTGTCCTGGGGAAAGCTGCAACAACAACAATGATCTCCATTTTCACACAGCGCTCCAAATATGACAACAGCAAGGATCACTGGAGTTCTTTATAAAATTTAAATATTGTTTGTTTTCAGGAACTGTGACTCAGCCAAATACCCCTAAAGTTATTAAAACTGGGTAGCAACAGGGCTCATGCCATGTCCAACCACACACAATTGAAAATTAGCTTGCTCAATGGATAATTTTTTTCTAACCATCAGACCAAATTCTAAAAGTTACAGAAACATAACAAAAAGATCAATAGGTCCATTGAGGCAAAGGAGTGAGAGGGGATGACTTCTTCCAACATATTATCAATACTCAGACAAATTAGCACTGTGTGCTTCAGTAGGACTGGCTCTGTACCCAAGAAGCAGAGTGTGACCCATTGATTTTGAAACTCCTGGCCCAGCACGAGAGAGGTCATGTCCACTGCTGGATGCTGCCATTCTCTGCACAGTGCAAAGCCTTATGAATGCAAAAAGAAAAGAAAAAAAAAAACATATACTAGCACAATTCAACCAATTACAGCATTAGTGTAGCAGTATCATGACTTACTCTGGAAGGCTTGCAAAGGGCTAAATGTAAAGAACACCTCTGCTAGGAAATTAATATTCAAAGAGGTATTAAAGCAGACATTAGCTATATACAGCAACTCCCCCTGTGCTTATCAGCACCATTCATCACGAGGCAGGGATGAGAAGTTCCCTGCAAACAAAGCAAAGCAAGCTGGTGCTGCTTATGATCTGATTTGTTTTGACACAAGTGCGTTGTTGAACATTTGCCATTGTGCTTTTGTACGACGAGGCATTTAGCGCTGGGCTGGCGCTCCCCCACCCTCCCTCCCTGACATTACCCTGCTGCTCAACCACCAGCCAGCACTCTGAGCAAAATGTTTAATTTGCAGGCACCTACGATTCCCTTTTTGATTATCTATCTCCCCACACAATAAAATCCAGCTGATGCAGAACTCTACAAGTGCTGCCAAGTCAAACTGCAGGCAAAGGTTCATTTAGCGGCACAGAAACACCTCTGAAATTCTCATTTATTGGATTCTGCTGCCAATCACATTAATTCCAACACAAATGTCAAAATAAGACTAATAAAAAGTTGCCTGATTAAAGGAGTGAGAAACAAGGATGACTTCCTATTTATAGTTTAAAACAAAAGGTTCATTTAAATGAAGCAATTCTCTTCCTTTTCTGCACCTGCAGGCAAACACAAACTCTCTAAATGAGAGGCAAATATTTAACTAGGATAAAGTTGGCAAGAACTCAGTACCTCAGTACCAAGAACTTTTCTTCAGTGTTTAATGAAGCAAACCTCTGTCTCTCCAGGCAGATGTTTGACATATTCACCTTTTACACCTCCACACCCCAAGTCCACTATAGAAAAACTTGAGGCATTTAATCATGGAATGGTTTGGGTTGGAAGGGACCTTAGGGATCCTCCACTTAGAACCCCCACCACAGGCAGGGACACCTTTCACTAGACCAGGCTGCTCCAAGTGCTCTGGCCTTGAACACTTCCAGAGATGTGAAGACCACAACCTCCCTGGGAAAACTGTTCCAAGGCCTCACCAACCCCCCAGTAAAGAATTTCTTCCTAATATCCAATATAAAACTACCCTTCTTCAGCTTAAGGCCATTTACCCTTGTAGTCTTATCACTACATGCCCTCATGAGAAGTCCCTCTTGTGACAAGATCTCTCAAGTTTTATTTTTGGCACATATTTGCCCAATGAAGCACAAGCCAGAGACTTGGCCAAAGTGGCAGCAACTGGACTCATTAAGCTTAGTGAAATAGGCACTCACTAAAAGGTGAGAGGAAGAAAATTGCACAGGGATGGGTCTCTTTTACTAAAAATTTACCTATTCCAGCATGCTCCAGACAACATTGTACTCATACCATCATTTTATCCTGTACAGGTTTTCATTATTTTTAACATACATTGACTCACTGCCTTTGTGACCTGGAAAATGCAAGAAATTCTATTCCTGAGCAGAGACTGCTTGTTTCTGTGGCACTAAAATCTGCAAGAGACAGCCCATAAATATGACCCACCCAGCATATACACAGTGTAAATAAGCATTGGAAGGATTTTTTTTTTCTCCTTTTGATATATAAATGTACATATTTGGTTTGTGTCTTATTACTGATGTCTTTGTTAAAGGGTATTCCCTGCTGAAAAAGATGGTTTTGTATGCAGTGTAGGAAATTACACTACATTTAAGGCAGCAAATCCAGCCATGATCTTTCTCTTCTGCATATAGGTTTGGATGCCCTCTCTGCCAATAGTATCAAACCCATTTACAGGATTCTTCAACAAGCAGGCTTTGCCCTAGCTCAGGGCTGCTCAGGGACGTGACCCACGGCTGCCCGGTGTTCTCAGGCCTCGCTGCATGCACAAAAATCCCCTTTTCCTCTGTCAGCCTGCAGACTGCAGTGGGTGGACACAAACCTGTGGGTCACTGACTGCACATCATGTCTGAGATTTGGCTCCTGCTCAGGCCTGTGCTTGCACCTCAGCTCAGGGAAGTGAGAAGACAGAGGTGGAAAAGAGAAGAGGCACGTTAGACCATCTGAAGCGTGTGGACCCCGGGCAGTTGGCACCAAGAGCAGCCTGCATTTGCATTTGCACAAAATCAAGAGACACCTTCCAGCTCTCAGTAGTTGGGAAGTTGGGTTGATGGCCCTCAAGTGCCCTGGGCAAGCCCCTGGCATGGCAGATCATCAGGCTATACAACCTGCCCCACAATTTACAGCTCACACAAACACCTGCCAGGATGCCTCTTCCCAGTGCCCCTGGCAGGAAACTGTTCTAGCACTTGGCTTTCTTGCCAGTTTACCCTCTATTCCCAGCCTAAACCAAATCTTGAACACCTTGAAGAGGATTTGCCTTCTCACAGGTATTCCTCAGCTATCTCTTGCTTTAGGATCAAAGGGAGATCAGATTTGTGTTACCAGGGATGAAGACAAAGTGCTCACAGAAAATACATAAACAATGTTCCTAAGCTGAGTGCAAAATTCCCATCCAAGTCTCAGATTTGCTTGAGGCAGCTCTAAAACAAACACAAATAAATAAATAAATGCACTGTATGCCAAAAAGGGCAATTCTGATATCCTCAAAAGAGTTAGCAGTGATAGTGTGGCCCTAATTTGGGATTATAAAGTTGTTCATGGGCTGAGGGTTCACTTTCAGTACCAGGGTGAATTAAATCTCAATCTCTGGAGATTATTCAGTGCCACCCTCGCCCATAACAGATGCAGCATCTTGCACTCACAGATAAAACCCTGCTGCCTCTGCTCCTCTCCAGCCTGTTCAAAATCAACCCCCCTGCCCTTCCTTTTGCCCATGTACAGCAAGGATCAAAGCAGGCCATTAGCCAGACAGTTTTGACTAAATGCATCTTATCAGGGGAAAATGAAGCTTCCTATGTCACAGCTGCACAGACATAGCTCATGAAGGTACAAGCCATTCAACAAAAAAACCCTGCACTGAACTGCCTGATGGATCCATTGCTGTCTTTGCCAATTAATAAAAGCAGAGCTTCCCCATATTTTAATGTGATGCTAACTGTGAATCACAGGGGCTCGAGCAATTCTTAACTTCTCTCACTTCATATCCTATCTCAGAGTAACCACTGAAGCAGCATTTACTATACAAGGCACACAGAGCCACAGTGCTGATCTGTCCCTGCAGACCTTATGGAGCACTTTGCTGCAAAAGCAGTTTTCATTTTTTAACTCCAGCACCCTCTAAGTGAACAAAGCATTTCCAAAATTGTCTCACGGCTCGGAAAACTTGGAGCTGCTGGGCTTTCTACATCTTGCCTTTCACCCCACCCTTCTCCTGAAGACACACATCTTTCACTCCAAAGGTCACAAAAATGCACATGGTCTGCAGCAAACATTTAGGCAGGTTCTCCAACAATGTTTTCTCACAGCCTCCCTTTGAAATAAGGATGTGGTACCTGAAAAGAAGTTGGCATGATCCCCAGGGTCTTGGGTAACAGGGAGAGCTCTTCTTGTTTGCAAGGACAAGGAGCTCTAAAAAATCCATTCAACACAGGAACGTGGTGGTGGGCAAGGAAAAGAGCCAGATCCACCCAGTCTGCTCACAAGCTTTTTAACCCAGAGATAAAACTTCAGTTTAAATGAAGCAATTTTCCTCAGTTAAACATGCAATTACTGCACTCAATCAAAGTAATAAATTAGTTGGGTAAGCACAAAACCCCCAGAAGTCTGAAAAATTCCAGTGAAAAATAGTGGTGTTTTAAAAGCACATCTGTCCCCACTGCATTTGCCACTTGATTGTTAAACATTTCACTTCTGACCAGAACAAGGCAATGCACTTTTTCATTTTACATCTCCATTCCCTAGCTTTTGCCTTTACTTCTGAGAAATACGGGTCAGTCAGGCAATAAAATCAATGTTTTTGCTTCAGCCTTCCTCCAAGGGCCATCAGGATGGATGTTCACATGCTTGTCAATAGTCCCTGCAGTAAAGTCAAGAGTTTTGAGGAGAACAATATATCCTGCTCACATTTCTGGTGGTCAGACACAGGGGTCTGCCTCCTGTGGGAGCACTTACCAGAACACAGTCACCTAAACCCACCCCCAAAATATTTTTGCAAAAATGTTACTCACAAAACCAAGAAAGTGGCATTTCTTCTTGTCTAGTACAAGCAAAACAAAGCTAAAATCCAAGCTGTGTATAAGCATATTAATTTCAGCTTAATAAAACACTGCATAAAATAAATCTTGTCCCATAAAGAGAAGTTGGTAGTGCAAGACCTTCCATGCTCTGAAATGTGCCATTAAGACTGGGTTTGTCATGGCTATGTTTCTTCTCACAGACATTTTAGAGGAAGTCATAGGTGTGCTTCCTACTGTGGTGACAGGATTTGTTTTCACTGTAATGCTGTGACAATGCACCAGCACAGGCCATTACTGGATAGCACATTTCCAGTTATTGTGTCTGGGAATAACCAGCAAACTCCACTGCAGACAGGAGCTTCCACTGCAATTACACCTGTACAGAGGTGCTAACACTATTTTCAAAACACTTTCAACTATGTTGTTTGCATATACACTGCAGGTGAATTTAAAACAATGTCTGGGGGTTAAAAATAATTATAAAATAAATTATAAAAAATCATTATTCCATGGATAGTCAACTATAGAAAGTCTAATGGCTAAAATAAAAGTTAACAAAACTATGCTAATAAAGTGACAGCAGTAATTCCTGTGTCACTGGTAATTGCTGACATCCCATGCTTATTTTATTGATCTGATGCTTTGACATCCAGGTGACAGATCCGTGCCTTGGAACCACCAGCAGCTGGTAGAGTAACCAGTGAGTGATTTAGGACTGTTTAGGACTGTTTAGGACTGTCTTCAGCAATTTTAGTTGTGGACTGAATAGATCAGTTTTGATGTATTTAAAAACATTAAACCTCTGCACTTGATTTTTCAAAGGTCAAACTGTGCTTCCCCTCCCAGCAGGAAAGGACCCCGTGTTACGTGGGGCTGTGGCAATAATTACCAACAGCAGGAAACCCAGGCAGGGAGCTCAGGGTCCTGTGGTGGCTCAGGAAATCCAGGCAGAGAGGGAGATGTTGGTACACAATTCCCTGCACACAGCAGCAGCCCTAAGTCAGCAGCTTTATGTACAAGACTGATAGAAAATCAGATTGTTCTCACTACCTCTTCATTGGGTCCTTTCCGTTGGATTGGTGAGCTTGGAAAAGAGTGGGCCCTGTGTGTTATTCAGAGCATGACTGCTTTGCTCTGGCTGCATTTCTGTGCCTCACATAAGGCCCTCCTTTGTGAAGAATACTTTTTCTTTCCTTTTTAAAAGATTTTTAGAAGTACTAGCTAGTGAAGGGAGCACGACGCTCTAATTTAGCCTTGGTTGCAGAAATTGGGACCTGACGTACTCAGAGCATACAAATCAACAGAAAAACTCCTCTCATCTGCTATCCCCATGTTGATTTTCAGGAACTGCTGGAGAAAGTGAGAGTGAACCATCTTAGCACATGGCAGAGAGCTGACACTGAACATACCAGACCCCTGATTTCTCTTTTCTCATGGCAAAGGTTCAGACTGCCCCAGTCTGGGTACAGCCACCAAGCAGCTCCAACACAAGCCTTGTTCAGGCCCTTTCAAGGCATTTATTTTCACAGAAATTAAAACTGGTGCATCAGGTAGTCCTTTCTGGTTATCTCTGACCTCTCCTCCCTGCAAAGCCAGCAGGGGACGCTCAGACTAGAAACAAAAGTCTCTTTCATTGTGGCCATAAAACACAAAATAAATAAAACAAAAATCAAGGTCAGCCTTTTTTCCAGGCTGCTAAACAGAGCCTGCAGATGGAAAGGAACAAATGTCCAAGAAATATTACTCATACTGCCCCAGATGTAGGAGGAAATGGTTCCCTGCCTCAACAGGAGCTTTATTATGGCAGGATGCAAAGCCACCACCAGCTCACTGCCATGGGACTGCTGTCCCCTGTCCCCTTCTGAGAGCTCAGGGCCCCTGCTGTTCCCTGTCCCCTTCTGAGAGCTCAGGGACCCTGCTGTCCCCTGTCCCCTTCTGAGAGCTCAGGGACCCTGCTGTCCCCTGTCCCCTTCTGAGAGCTCAGGGAAGAAACATCCAAGGTTGGTTTGAGGCCTCAGGGAGCCCCTTCTCAGCTGATTTCCCAAACAGTGCAGTAGAGGACTTTTAAATTCCAAAGGAAAAAAAAAAAAAAAAAG
>VZRH01003781.1:38198-91678 GCA_013397555.1 Urocynchramus pylzowi | reverse complement strand
TAAAGGAATTTTAAATTCCAAAGAAAAAAAAAAAAAAAAAAAGAGAGAGAGAAAAAAAAAAAGCACAATAAAACAGGAAAACCCCCCAAGCTTATAGCCCTTCCCACTACAACCAGACATGAAGGTGCATTTACACCTCCTCAGCGCTCTCCTTCTGCCCTCCTTCCACCAACAGGCTCCTTTTCGATTTAATTTTTTGTTTTCACTATTTATTTAATTTAATACCTTAGAAAAGCTAGGTCATAAGCCATCTGATGACTTTGTAAATGCAAAGGGCCAATGTTGTGGAACAGACAATCTAATGACATAGTGTTTAGTGTTCCCTAAAGCGGGAGACAGATGAAGAGAAACGGTGAACCGGCAACCTTAGCATAATTAAGACAAGCCTGAGTGCTTGCTGGAGTGCCATTACATTAATCTCACATCGGTGGCACCTGGCTAAAATTTATGAGATATGTAAAAAGGGCCTTTCCCACTGACCTTGATGAGACACTGTTATTTATCACGTGAGGGAGCAGGCAAGGATGCCGGGTGGGAGGGGGTGGACAATGAGCAGCCTGGGCTAAAATCTGCTTACACCTGAAATTTTAAAGCAGACTACTCCTGTACAGTAGTTGCATCTGGCAACTGTAATCAATCAATACACTTTTGTATTACTAGAACACCACAGAAGAAAACAGCAGAGCCACCCAGGCTTTCAGCACAGCCTCGTGAAGCTGAAACTCGGAGCGGGCAGATTTTTCAAAGGGGCGGGTTTTTACAGCCAAGAATTCACTCTGAGTTTTTGAAATTCTCCTACCGTGACATAAAATGAAACTTGCACACAAAATTGTTGGAAGAACACCTCTGCACTAAAATTATATAGTGGATGTAACAGCACAAAATTAACAAAATTACATTATTTGATGCATTTTATGATGTTGTAAAGGTACCAAAAAAAAAAGGAGGGAGATTAAATTTTAGGACAAATATTTGCTTCCTATAGGGAAAAAAAAATCCATATAAAACCCCAAAGTATTATCATAAAACCAACTGAGAGTCCCCTGCAGCCTGCAACAGCCAGTGACTGTGACTGCAGACACAGGCTATATGCAAAGCTGGACCCAAGACCTCAAACTGGCACCTCCCTGCCAAAACAACACCTCTGCTTCCATTTCACAGCATGAACTGAAGCCAGGGCTAGCAGAGGGTAGGCAAGCAAAGGATTCACTGCACCGAGTTCAGAATGGTCATTTCTTCTGAGAAACCATCATTGGAAACTCTCCCTAAAAGTCAGGAAGGAAAACCACCAAACCATATTTCTTTAGCACAAATATTTTTATCTCTCGCTCTCTCTTTTTTTTTTTTTTCCCAGAGAACAAAAGGAGATCTCTTTGGGGTCTGTGTGTGCAGTTGTGGTGAAACACCCTCACACATTTTAAGTTGTTGCATTGTGTTCTTCAGCTGAAACCCAAAAAACAAAAAGATAATTTGTGAAAGGCTCTAGTGTGATTGAAAGAAGGTAAAAGGGTGTGTGGTTTTATCCTTTGAATACAAAGGATTTGGTGACAGATACCAGCAAAGCAATAACATATGCCAAGGCTTGTGCCATTTACACTGCATGGCTGGTGCTGCCTGCTATTATAATCTATTATTATTGTTATTATTATTGTTACAGCAAGAGATCTCTCAGATTCACCACATAGCAAGGTTTGGCTTCTTACCTGCAGGCTCTTCCCTGCAATTCAAGCATGGGCACCCTTCCCTAAGTAAAGTTTCTTCAGAGGGTATTGCCTGAGGATTTGGAAACAGTGCCTTTGTGACCACCCTGCTGCAGAGACTGCCCCCTCAGTCACCAGTTCACACCCCAGCAAAAACATCACATCCCTGACAAAAACCTCTCTGTTAACACCAGCTCACCTTCCTCTTTGCATGAGACACCAAAGAAAGGGGATCCAAAACATCCCTGTGCTTTTGTTGCCAGTGCTAAAATGCAGAGCTTTCATTTCTGAACTGTAATCAAGCAAACATGAAAGTCAATGGTTTCCCACAGACCTTGTCAAACACAAGGATGCTGCTCTGATGAAGTAAAGGCAAAGAAACTGTGACCTATACTTGTAAGAACACTAAGCAAGCAAAAAAGAAAAATGTAATTGATTTCTGATGGGTAACTACTACACCCAGGCCAGGTTTTTTTCTCCCTGGGGAATGCCTCTTCATAGATGAAATAAAAAAACCAAACCAAAACCACACATTATTTTAATCCTTGCAGGAGTATTATTTCAGGGAAAGGAATAAACTTCAAGCAGCATGGATTTTCAGCATCCCAACAAAAGCACAAGCTACTTCAAAAATGAGAATGCAGGAGGATTTGCTGGAGTAGCCCTGAGCCAAGTCTGCATGGCAAGAGCCACATTCCCTATCCCACAGCTCCAGCACTCAGCACGGGCTCCATCTTCCTGGCACAAGCCCAGATGTCTTTCATCAAATAACACTCCCCAAGAGATAAAACCCTACTCCCTACCAGAGTCAGCATCTCTGAGCAAATGAGACAAGACTTGGTGTGTTTCTGTTGCAGCTAGAGTTGTCAGACACTTCACACAGAGTGTTCCTATCTGATCTGGCTTTCAGAGTCAGTGGATTTGGTTTCAGACAGAAATTTGAGCCCAAATTTCAGGGAAAGGCCCTTAGACATGGCAATGCCTTCCTCCTGCTTCACCAACCCCTAGTGGCAAGGCTTTAGGTTCCCTGTGAAAAACTTACACTTTCTGTCAGAGAAACCAGCTCAGCTTCTCATCCCAGCTCTTACATGCTTATAATCACAATGCTGCTGTTAAAATAGAAAGGGTAATTCTCCCATTAAAAAAAAAAAAAACAAAAAAACAAGCAAACAAAAAAAAAACTAAGAGATTTTCTGAACCCCTCCCAGTACAAACATCATCGTGCAAAATTCAGCAAGGCCCATCTATTTACAGCTCAAAGAAAAAAATAAAAAAACAACCAAACCCATACTGGGATTTGCCAAAGATGGTAATAAGGGAAATGCCCTGGCCTGCCCTGAATAAGCCTTCTATAAATATTAAATCACAAAGTTACCATGTTATTTCTTAATCAGAATTTCTTAATTCCAGAGAATTTCCTAAGCTAGGTTTGAAGAAAAGTTATGAAGACTAAACAAAAATCATTTAAATAACTCAGCAATTGATTATTAATGATTTTTCAAGTTTCTTTATAACAAATTTATTTTGATCAAATTCTGTTCCTGCAAAATTCAGGGACTAACCTTTGTGAAGTAAATATACACAGGGTTTTATTCAAACAAATATTGCTTCCTTCCTGTGACAACAGGAGCCTGCAAAAGGCAGTGGGTGTGCCAAATGGTGCAATAATGGCAAGGACACCACAGCTGATGGCATGTGGCAGGCAAGCAGCATCCTCTACATGCCAGCTTCATCCACTCTGCCCTTATTCCACAGCATCATTTTCACCTGATGGCTCTCTGCAGGGGTGCCTTCCTGCCATGCACACACCCCTGCAGGGAACAGGACACACCTAAACTCTCTCCTCTTCCCTGGTGCTGCTCTCTTGCCTCTGGAAATATTTTGGCCGAAGTCTTGTTTTTAAACTGGTGCCTGAGAGAAAGGCTCAAATGGAAACATTATCCTGTGGAAAAAGAGTAGGAGAGGAAGATACCATGAATAGCAAACTGCAACAAAGAGGAACTATATGCACATAAAAGGGGTTATCAAAGTTGCCATTCAACTTGTGTTAATCAACAGGTTCAGATAAGACTAAGTCCTTCTCACGGGACAGGCTCCATCAGACCTTCCAATTTAAATAACCTTGTTTATAACTCCTTTTCATCAGTGCACAAAGACTCCATTTTCTCTCTTTCTTGCTTTCCCTCTCTCTTTGTTGGTGCTGTTTACTCCCAAGTCTGTCTCTGAACTCTCTGTCTAATTAGCTCTTGATAGATCTGCTGCCCTGTTTCCACAAACATTTAATTCTGCCGTCAGTCCCATTTACATTACAGCATGTTGCATTGTCTTTTACCACCCTAATTTTGTTTGAGCGAATGTAAATCCCATTAAGCAGTCACTATATACCTATTAGACTGTGGCATATAAACTCAAAGCCCCTCCTCATGTATAAGAGTGAACATAAGGCCCAATTCATAAAGGATTTCTAGGACATTGCAATTTGTGCTTTCTCGCAAACCACAGAAAATTCTTAAAGGCTGTAAAACTCTTTTCTTCAAGGTAATATTGTTGAACTGCCCAAAACTCGACATGTTCCAGCCACTGCATACCAACAATAATGCTTTTATAATTCTAATGAGTCCCCAGGAAGTGCTCACTAATTAGCACAGTGATTTAAAGTTGTCATTATGAGTTGTTCTACGTCTACACTGGATTTCTTCACTTCATTTTTTTGTTTGAGAAGAATACTTGGGTAAAGTGTCCAACTGTAACAATACAAACTCTGACACATCCCTCTTTTTCCTAAGCTAGCTACCACAACGTGAGGAAAGAAAAGTCTGCATGAAAGTCATGGAGGTGATCAAAAAGGTTTTGAAATTTCACTTGGAATGAACTTTCATTCAAAATACCACCTTCACTTTGCCAAAAACCTTAACAGCTCAGATGGAGTAAACTCTTGACTGAGTTTTTCCTCAGGAAATCTTCCCAGCTCACACAGGGCAACCCAGGCCATTCCCACAGTTCCAAGCCCAACCTGGTGATTCCCATTCCCCCCATTACAGGCCAAAACAGCAGCAATATTTTGAAATGTGTCAGAGCCCACCACCTCTCCAACCTGCAGCTGCCTCCTCAGTCCTGCCTGCCAGTCTAACACAGCACTAAGTGAATGAGGGCTCTTTTCAGAATCATATGGATGCTTGGTGCTGGATCATATGGATACTGGCAGCAACCTGGAGTCTCAAATTTATGGAGGAGTCTTGCCCAAAAAGTGCAAAGCCCAAACAGCAGGAGCTCTGCTCCTGCCAGAGTAGTCTGGGAGAACTGGTTCCATCAGTTGACACTCTTCTCACACTGCAGCTAAAGCTACAAGTCAAAACTCAGTGGCAGCAAGAGATAAAAATACTCACATAGATAGCAAACAGGCAGTAGGAAATTCAAAGCACCAGAAAACAACCCGCTCTTCAAAATGAAGTGAACTTTTCCTGAGTCACTGAATGGATATTCCATTACTCATCCACTCGTCCACTTGGTACTGTCATGTACTCATTTAGCTGCATGGTTCTTATCAACCATAATGCCTTATCAAGCACAGCTCCTTTACTGAATAAAAGCTTAGGACGAGGGCTTTCACAATCTCTGTCATTACACAGATGATCTGAAAGGATGAAACAATTACTAGCATGCCAGTGAGCACACAGAAGTGTACCCATTTGCTAATAATTTTGCCTATGGCTCATATGCAATCAGAAGTACTATCTGTAATTACACCAATTGGAATATGTAGTTTTCAGTGTAGTTAAAATTTTTAATTCCAACATTATAAATAATCAAACAAGCTCAAATAGATGCTTTTTTCACCCACGTCCGTACTTATTTTACCCACAGCCTAATTTTGAAGCCAAGACCACGAAAGGCAGATAACACCTCCAGGTGTAGGGTACAAACCTGCTTTTCTTTCAAATTTCTTTGCCACAAAATATGCTTTAATTTTAGATAATGACCTGAGCTTACAGATCACATTTGATAGATATGGCCAGATCTATCAAATGTGAGCTGTAAGGTCACATTTTGTTTCCCACTGTTTGGAGGGAAACAGGCAGAAGTGAAAAGGAAGGAAGGTCATTCCACTTGCAGGATTCCCAGGTGACTCAAACCCAAGCCACCCCCCTAAAGCTGGCTGCTCCAGCCCCCACGGTCACCTGCTCAGCTTGGGAACAACAATTCCTTCTTAATTCCTACCTGGGGTTAACAGCCCTCCTCACTGTACTCAGACCATGGCAGACTGTCATCCTCTGCTGCACAAAGGTCTTCATCTGCTAAATGAAATACCAGGACTCTGGAGCACATCAATGTCAGTCCCAATGCTAATCGATCCTTAATGTCCAAACAGGCTGGTGATTGGCACTAATTTGTTAATTATAGATTACCAAATCCCTTGGGAGGCTAAATCAGTGTGATGTACTTCACTCTGTTACTACAGCAAAGTCTTTCAAAGGTTACCTGACTCTGACACAGCCTTCAAAAATGCTGTTTTTCAGACAGTTGGTCAGTCAAGTAATACACACAACGCAGAGTACGCTGGAAATCTTACAAATCTATTCCAGTGCCTCTGAAAGCAAATTTAAAATCCACTTTTACATGTCACCTGCAAGTGACTCCAGTGCAAATGAAATTTGACACTGTGGTCTCACACCCAGAGCTACACATTCTACACTGAGATATTCCAGATTCCATGAAAATAAAAGCCTGCAATTTCTATGGCAATTCTACAGAGGCATTTTATAACAGCTCAGAGAGATTTCTTGAGTCTGCTGTGCCTCCTGGAGATAGGAACTTTAATACTGATTTTGTTTAAAACAGAGCTCAACTACTGCAATCTGTTTCCATTAATGTTAAATGAAGAGCCTCATGATATGTTTAGGCAGCTTTCTCCACTAAACCCAGTGAAATTCTCACCTTTGGGGGCAAACCCTAATGAAAACAGCAGATAATATTGTAGGAAAAATCCAAAGCCTTTACCTTAGTTCTAATTTGGAAAAATAACTTGAATGGTTCTCCAGTCTATCTTTTGTCATCATTAACCCCTAAAAGAGCACAAAATTTCTATAAATAACACCTAGACCATTTGGGGCTCCAGTTAGCTGAAATTCTGCAAGATGTGACTGGGATCAAGGCACTGTCCCTGTCATCCCCTGCATTTCATGAGCATCATGCTGCACACAGACATCCATCCACATGTTCCTTGCTCCAAGACAAACCAAGCTGCTCTCCAGACAGTGAAACTTTGCTGACAGAAGAGATCATGGTAATGCAAGTGGATATTTTCCCAGTGCTCCCCTGGCAGGGTAATGTTTCCTCCCTCCTAGTTCCTGGTTGTTTACCTCTCCACAATCCAAGACCATTGTTCCTCTGATAAATTGTCTTCTACCTTATTAAAATTGTATCTTTAAACACAAACACAAAATTCCAGTGTTTCTGGTCTAATACCCTGGCATCAATAAAAGCTCATACTAATCCCATCACCTCTTCCTGGACTCTGTATCTGATGCTGTAAACCAAAATACATTTTAAAGGCTTTCTGCACAGCAGTTTGCAGCAAAGTGAGTGAAGCTCTGATAGAACAGCAAGAAATTACGGAAAAACTGGTTTATTTTTATTGGAACCATACCTTGAAATACTAAGTTTCTGATCTCAGAAATGTGTTTCATCTGTCAACAAACATAGCTTTCAGCTTTCCACCTCAGACCTTTCCTCCCTGTGTTCTAGAAAAAAATTGGGGTTGGATTTTTTTTCTTTCCAAAAGCATTTGAAGTTTTACTTCACACTCAGTTCTTTTTATCTTCACTATCATCTACACATAATTTATACTGTCACTATATACTGTCTCTCTACCATGTATTATTTTTTTCTTTTCACTAAGTACTAAAGATACACCTTTCAAAACAGCCACCTTCCAGTGATCCCTCATTGCCTCATTTTAAAAGAGATTCATGCTACATATGTCTGTTTTGCCTCTTGCTTTTCTGTGTTTTCAAATGCACATTTGTGCAGATGCAGAGTAGAGGACACTGCAAGGAGAGAACCACTCTCTGCAGGCTGCACATGTGCACGCTCCACCACCACAAACAAACTCTTTGGTTACGCTCACGCAGCTGAAAGAGAGAGGTCAGCAAGTGAACAGCCAGCAGGGCATGGTGGGGTGCTAAGTCTTGGAAAGCTCTTCCAGGCAGTCTTTTAGCAGATTGATTTTCATGTGCCTTCAGGCTGACACGAAGCCACGCGTGAGAACCCCTCTCGGTTACCCAGTGAACTGGGTCATGTGTGACAGTATTAGTTAGATGGTCCTTGGATGTGACAGCAGAGAGGGAACCAGCTGTCCAAGGCTAATGTGCCATCTGTGCCTAAAATATTCTGCCAATCGTGTTGGCAGAACATAAAAAGTGTGTCCCTTTATCGGGCTATAAATCACAAGCAGGTCTTGCACGTTGTCAATTAAACACTGATATACTGAGTGGCCCGGAAGCTTCTTTGACTTCCAGACTTTGGAGTGTGACATTTGGTAGTATGACCACTACAGAGGTCATTAGCTACCAACTTAGAGCCCCAAAACAGCCTGAACAACTCCACAAGTGACAGTTCCACAGTCACACAGGAAAGTATTCAGCAGTTCCCTCTGGTATTGTGCTTAACTACTCGGGACAAGGAAAAAAAGAAGCACCCATGGCAAAACAAATTATAACAGATTTCATTATGGTATTTATCTTACTTCTGAGAGACTGGGTTGAGCATTTCTCCATTTCTCTAGTTTAGAATCAAAGGCAAAGACTCACATCCTGCTTCTAACAACTCAAGTTGTGGTGGAGTTGGCAAGACTCAGGTAATGGAGCTCACGGGCTCCATCATGTTCTTCTACCAGTGCTTAGTCCATGCAGGCAACACACAGGTTGGACAGCCCCATGGGACAGCTCAGGGACAGCAGGGGTCAAGCATCATCACCAGCAGCTGAAAGCATCATTAGACAGCAGCCCAGCCTCTGCCTGGAGCCCAGGCACAGCTGGAGCAGATGCATACAGAGAACTAAGAGCGTGGCATGCACAAACACCTCTCCCTGCACAGCAGCCTCCCAACAAATCCCTGGAGCCTCTGGAGCCATATGTGGGTCTGCACAGATCTTTCACTGCCATGTTATGGTGTGTGATCACCACCTTTTTACCAGTTCCCAGCACAGAGATGTAATATCTGTAACATGATGCACAGATCTTGCAGAACAGACAAATGCTGTACCCATGGAATCACCTGGAATGCCACTGCAAACAAAAAAGAAGGGAAGAATGAACACTGAAATCAGTCTCTAGAAGAGAGTCTCCTAATAAACAGATAGTGACTGGGGTAAAGGAACAAGACACTGCTGTGTTTTCAATTGCCATGCATGGTGCTTTACATAGATAACCAAACAACATTTAAATTGAAAATGAACTACATTTTATGGCATCCTCCTTGCAATTAACATTTTGCCACAAAATGTAGGGCGAAACCCTGATCCTTACATTGAAAGTATGAATATCTGACTGGTTAGCCAATCTGTCTATTCTTCTTTATTTTTTTAATAATATATAATAATTGTTTAATTTGCTGATAGTACAGTGTGATTTCTTTCCCCTTTCAAATAAGAGAACAACACAAAGGAATTCAAAAGTAAGTTTGCTGTACTACTTAAGTGTCTTTTAACAGCAAGAAATAGTTTGATGTGTCTTGTGTAACTGGTTCCCTAATCCTTGATGTCATTCTGCACACAGCAGTGAGAAATGATCAAACTCTAACACAAGCATTTTCCTTAGATCCATGGGAACCAAACAACTCTACTGCAGATTACTGCAAGATACCACTTTTATGGTGCTTTGCCATGAGCTACTGCTAAAGGGAAGTAGCATCAGTAACTGGAAAAAGCTTTGGTATCTCTTGAGAGAAGCCATTTAGCTTACATCAAAATAAACACAATATGCTACTGCTTAGAAAAATAAATTAAAAGAAAACTTTCAGGTACAATGAACACCTGTTGGTTCTGATCACATGTTTTTTTCTGGCAACTGAATCACCACAGACCAGGCAGTCTCTGTTGCCTGAGCAGAAGGAAAACCAGGGAGCTTCCAGGGGGCAAGAAGGTGGAGCTGGGGGAAGAACTCTGGAGAGACAACTTTCACAATGAAATCTCAATTTGATCCATAAATGCACCTGTTGTCATTTTGGTGAGAAAAAAAAAGACAAGAGGCAGATTCCTACAAAGCTTCTTTCCAGCTCAACTGCATCTGCATTCACCTGCATATTAAATTCAGAAATCTGAATGGAGACTTTTTTTTTTTCCCCTGGAAATTATTGCACCAATATTATCTCTGAACATTTTCCAATACTTGTACTGCAAGAAAAATATGAAGACAAAATCATTATTGCACTTAACTGGTGCTTTTCAAAAGCATCATCACCACTAGGAAAAGAAGCAAGGGTAATTTTCCAGGTACCCATTGCATTCATAATTCACTGTTGTCCTCCACTGTCTGTCTGTGAACAAAACAGTGCTTTGTAGCCTGTGTGAAACTCTCTTCTGCAAAATAAGTTATTTTCATTGAGTTAACCATTCCTAAGGATTTTTAGCAAATATTTCTAAATTGTAGGGACACCAAAGGAAAAAAAAATATAATGAAAGGAAAACAAACCAACCAAAGCAACCAACAAAACCCCAAAACTCTCTGTCAAAGACTTGAGAGTAAGGAGTAGGAAATTCACTAAACAACAATTCTTGAGAACATTTTCTTCCCAAAAAGTAAGGCCAAGGGAACATCAGATACATGAGCCCATAAAAATAAAATCTATAAAATAAAAATTTAAAAATAATTAATAAAATCTGTTAACTAGTGGTGGAAAATTCATGCTATTTTTCTTTCATTTTTTTTCTTTACACCTGTGCTTGAGCTATTTGCATCAGAACCATAATATGTGTTGGACTGGGCAGTGAACCACTGAACAGGCACTTTCAATCCATCTTTCTGTCTTCCTGTGCTTATTCTGACACAGCTTCTTGTTTGTCTCCCAGACTTCATTCCTAGTTCTTTGCCAGCTAATAATTCAATTGCAAAAATGAAATGGGAGGAATGGGATTAGGGATGAATTTACAGAAGGTAAAATCCATATGGCCTTGCAACACCTACTGCCAAAAATCACTCCAGAGCAGAACATCACCATGCTGTCTGGTATTCCCTACCTAGGCCAAACACAGGGAAATATGTGAGAACATCATCTGCTGGCAAACACCAAGTCTTTAAGTGAGAATTAAACATCATGGAATACTTCAGAGATTGCTGAGAGGTCATCATCATCTTCAGTGTTCCAGGAGGTGGAAGAATCTGGGTTTAGCCTGAAGCAGAACACTATTTAAAGGTTCTGTAACATGAAATCGACATCTAATTTCTGGTTTTTCATGTGCAACTCAGCTAAAAGAAAGAAAAAGGGGCACATTCATATTTGGCTTTTCTAACACTGAAGCAGAAGCTGTGGCAAGCATTAATCCTGGGTAGCTTTGCTCTACTTTGGAAAGAAATAGAAATGCATGTAATTTTTATACAGAAAATACATTTAACCATGGAAAACAAAAATTCTAGCATTACTAGTTTTACCAGAGGATGGCATTAAAAAGAATTCTGATTATAGTTATTAACAGCATTAATCACTGAAATGGAAACAGTCAACAAAACAGCTAAGCTAGAGATACTGAAAGCCATTAAAGTAAATGTGTTTTTCTGAAAAAGGTGATCATTTCAAGTGAGCAGATCTCACTTGAGAATAGTCAATAACCCCAGGGAGGTGTCTGCATTACTATGAATGGCACCTCTTTGCTTTATACCCAGTAGGCACACTAATTTCTAACAAAACATTGTGTCGAAGGGCTGAATTATTTATCTGGCAGGAGTCTCAAGTGCATCAGATGACAATGTGTGCTTGTTTCAGTCATTCCAGCCCAACTCCAGTACTTAAGGAAATCAAAACTGTATGCCCAGATCATTTTGTAGTGCTTTGTTAAGAGGACAAACCAGACTGCTCCTCCAGAAGAACCTTCACCTGTCCAAATTAAAAACAATGCTAGATTCATCTACTATAAAGCATTGTTTCTATGGAAAAACCTCTTTTAAAAGCAGAGACAAATGGCAGCTGGGCACTGAGTTCCCACTGCTACTTGAGCCTAATTCTCAGCAGGGCATATGGAAATCTCCCATATGACTTTCTTCTCTGGACTCCAAACACTCCTTTTGCATTCATTTTCAGATGAGCACGTGGTTCTTGCATTCGCTACAAACAAAAAGCTCACGATGTGAAAGGAAAGAGGCCACTACAGACAGTTCACAATCACAGGTGGCTGGAAAGGCTGTAAATGTGCACCTCTGCTTTTGTCAGGCGTGGACAACCAATAGCACATGCCTAAAACATAGGAAACATTCATTCATTTTCACGTGCTCTGCAAGAACCTGAGCGATTTCTCTGGAGAGCTCAGATCGCGGCTGATCTTGGCCAGCCACGTGAGCTGGGTCGTTGTTATTTCCCCACTTTATTTACTCTTTTTTTNTTTTTCTCTGTGTGGGTTTAAGTAGCAGAAGTGGTTGCTACTATAGGAAAAAATCATTTTCTTTGATATTGCCACTTGAAAGGCAAGTTACAGTATTGAGCTTAGTTATTTCCCACTTTATTTACTCTTTTTTTTTTTTTTGATAGAAAATATGGGATGAAAGCATTCAGCATTTGCAGAGAGATACTTGTGCTCTGTTTGAGACACAGCAGTCATGACCCTGCATTATTCCCAGATCATATCTGTGCCCTATCCCTTGCAAGCCACCAGGATGAAGAGTGGACTGCAGAACGCCTGACTCAGGCACAACTGAGCCGGGTTAGCTGACAGGCATTTGTGCTGTGTGAGGAGATCAGGCAGTATTTGGGTAACCCCTTGCCTTCCCCCAGGAGTTATGCTGATCTTCAGTCAAGCCAACTTTATTTACAGTAGTTTTTTTACAAACAATACAACGCCTTTGTTCTTGGCCCCACAATTTCACTACAGTAGGTCCTGGATTAGATCAGCCTGGTTGCTACTGGCATTTGATTTACAGAAAACAGCTTTTTCTCCTGTGTGTGCACGGCCTCTGCACCTTTTATCCACATCAGCTGCTGGAGCCAGTTGGGGGATGCCTTTTCATCAGCAAATTGTTTCACCTAAGCAGCAGCTTCAAAAAGCGGGTTAATTTGCACTCTTCAAACATAATCACTTTAAAAAAGAAAAGGACTCATTACTTTAGTGATGTTTCCTGGTCCATTGCACCATTGTTGGAAACTCTGTCAGTAAACAAATTACATCTAACACTGTGCCCTTCTGCTAAACAGATCTCCTGAGAATATCTTGTTATGCATAATGCTTTCTTTCACGCCTCTGTATCTGGCAGAAGAACACAAGTATCTCTCTACAAATGCTGAACACTTTTTCCTCCCATATTTTCTATCAAAAAAAAAAAAAAAAAAAAAAAAAAAAGAGTAAATAAAGTGGGAAATAACTAAGCTCAATACTGTAACTTGCCTTTCAAGTGGCAATATCAAAGAAAATGATTTTTTCCTATAGTAGCAACCACTTCTGCTACTTAAACCCACACAGAGAAAAAGGATCAATCTTCAGAAAGCGCTGAGGATCCCCTGCCTACAAAATAAACAGAGCATGTACTTTGTAGATGTCTCCACGTTTGGGTGTTGCAGTTTTTGTGACTATTCACACACTAACTAGGTCCAGCTACCAGGTTTACCCGAGGAGGAAGCTACACCCCAACATTACAGGCAATTTTCCTGTTAACTGACAGGAAACAGATTTGTTTCTGGGAAATCATCACTGTAACACTGTTTGAATAGGGTTTTAAAAGGACAGATGGAACTTGCAAAGCATACTGAAAGCTTTGCTGGCAAAACAATAATTCTTGTGAATTACATCCATCACTAATTTGAAGGCTTCCCCTCCCCTTCTTCGCTCACTTCAAGGGTTCTTCAAAAATTATTGAATTTATGTACTTCTTGCTGTATCAAAATTATAGCAATTAGTGAGAATTATAATGGACAAACAATTTGCTTTGACTCCAGCGGACTTAGACCATTGCTGCAGTTATGGTAATTTTAATGGATTATCCCATGTGGAGTTTTACATCAAATCAACCATCTCCTCAAAATGTCACCAGGCAGCTGTTGCAGCAGGAGGTTAACATACCCCATACCCAAGGCAGCAAGAGACAGCCCTGGTGATCCTCCTGCCTAGCACAGCAACAGGAGCTGTGGGATGTCAAGTGCTTTTGGACACTCACCCCTAAGAACCATCTCTTAACCACAGGGCACTTGGAAATGTGAACCCTGAAGAGTCTGTGAGACAAGAGCATGATAATACCACTTCCCAAGACAGCACTATTTTTTTCCAAAAACAAACATATTGGAACCCCCCCCAGCCTTTGCACAGCATGCTCAGATTTCAAATTAATAGTATTTGCCTTCAGCCACTGCTGGCATCACGCAAAACCAGAGTGTATGCAAGGCAGGGATGGGGGAGAAGGGAGAAATCTCCTGAGGAAAGATATTATACACTGGAAAACAAAATGATTAATGCACGACCTAGGTAAGAACAAACTTACCAGGAAGAAAAATTATAGAGCTACAGAATTTTCACTACACAACAGGAAAATAGTCCCATTATTTTGTTTCCCCATCCTGTGAGTGGATGTACAGAAGGAGAACAGGCATCCTTTGAGTAATCTCCCAGAGCTGCAAGAAACCAGGAGGAGCTTGGAAACATGATAGGCAATTCTAGACAGAACATCAACATAAGGAAAACCTGAATTTCATCTGAAGCCCTGCTTTAGGGGTTTGAGTGAGACCCAGCATTAGGTCTAAGGTATGGAGAAAAACCCTGCTCACTTCTGCTGACTAAAGCAGAAGATTTGAAGAGAAAAATCAGTCATCAAGAAAACAAAAGGTCAAAGAATTGGAAAGGACTACCAGGAAAGGAATGGAAGAAAAGCAAAGGGCTGTCTGTGGTGCAGAAAGTAGGACACTACCAGAGTAAGCATGCAGAGAACAATGAACACACCACTCAGCAGCAGAATGCTCCCATGGAAAGAACTAGAGACAAAATAAAACTTCCAAATGGGCAGAAGAGCCTGATAAAAAGACCCCTATATTTAGCTCATGTTTATTATTGTGAGTCATCAAGGACATCCATGAAACATCAGCAGGTCTTCACAGTTGCTAGCAAAGCATTTTGAGTGACCCTTCAGAGTCCAATGAAATCTCTGGGACAGTTTGTTTTCCAGCTGTCCTTCAACTCTGAAAGGGTAGCCCATGGTAGATTTCACAAACACTGGCATGAATTCTTACAACTTCAGCAGGCCCAAAACCCTGGGAAAGTCAGCACCAGAGTGACAGGAACTGCCAAGAGCCTCCAGCTCAGAGGCCAGCACAGAGCTGCTGAAATGAAAAGTGATGTTCACAAATCACTGTGCAACCATCTGAGTGCAGTTTGTACTCTGGTTTGTGAGGCAAGCCGAGGGCTTTGGAGAAAGTGAGCTAAACATTATTATTATTATTATTATTATTATTATTATTATTATTATTATTATTATTATTATTATTATTACTACTACTACTACATCCATGTATCCATTATTACACCTACTATAATATCTGTTACAGGGGTTAGGAAGAAAAAAGGAGAGATCAGCTAGGACAGAGACAGGAAGGAAAGATAGAATTATGGCCCAAAAAGACCTTTCTAAAACACAGTGTTTTGCCTCTAACTTTTGAAAATGAGAGTGTAGCTTGTTAACAGGTCTTACAGCAAAACCCACCCATGCTAAATGAGGAAGGAGTTTCCTTCCCATTGTTTTCAATGGAGTGGTTACAGGCTCAGAGGCTGCTCTCAAAGCCTGTCAGGACTCCATCCAGAACACAGAAGCATTGGGCTGACCTCCTTGCTGACCTGCTCTTTCCTTTTCCCTTTTTATTTTTTTTTGTTGCTGCAAGGTCCCATCTGGATGAACTTTTGGGAAAGACATCTTAAAAAGACACTTTAAAAAGGAGCAAAAATGGGGATATGCAGCAGATGAATATTTTGTCATGTTGGAAGAGACAACACAGGAAACAAATGCAGCATCACACAAGTGTGCCCTGGTAGTTCCTAGATCATGATCATCAACAGCTTTGTTCCAGCTACAAAAGGTGTGTTTTGAAGATGGCTATTTCAAGGCAGGCACCAATCATTTTTAATTGCTTCAGGCTTATTTACTGACTTGGTACTTCATTTTTTTTCCTTGGACAAGCACACTACTAGAAAGAAGAAAAATTAAAAAGTGCTGCTTTCCTGATGCAGTGGGTAGTACTGCATGTATTCCTGATGCCTCCATTCAGTCCTTCTGACAAGGCACATTGACGTAAGAGTCATCAAAACTCACAACATGTCCCTTAGCCACTGTGACACCCATCCTCAGTTACAGCTCAATATGTTGTGAGCCAAAAAATGATGAATGCCAGAACTATGAATGCTGAACAGGATATCTAATACTAGTAGTGAAAAGCATCTGAATATGAATTGGTATTCTCAAATTAAACAGCTCTGATTTTGATAGCTAGTAAACATATTTATAATCATTCAGATGCTAAAATATGTGCTTCTAGTCCTCGGATGAATAAACACAAAAGCTGTGCCTGTTGATAAGTACTTACCCGTTCATTTCTTTAGTTGGAATACAAATCATACTTTTAACTATTTTTCTTTCTTTTTTTCTTTTAATTAAAGAGGCCTAAGACTCCTTGAGCAAGTCTGCATCATTGTAACACCACCACTGACTATGAATGGTGCGTGAAACCATTATCTACAATTCCACTGGAGGTTTTCTGACAGAAGCATTTGACACTGAGATAAACCCTCTTCAGTGCATTTGCCACTTGGGTTGATCAATAGCCTGGTTCATTTCTTTATATATTTTTAAATGCAGATTTATTCCCAATTCAGCATTTTGTATATGTACTGTATTTTAATTATAGCCATAAATAATACCAGTTGGTGTGGTTAAAAGCTTGGGGAGAGGAGGAAATAAAAATAAAAATAACCAAAAAATAGAAAAACCAAAGAAAGAGGTAGTTAATCACAATTTTTAAAGGGCATGTTTTCAATGGATAAATGGCAGAGCAGGAAAAAGGAAGAGACTATGCAGCAATTTAAACCTACAAGCACTTGGAAAAAAGATCACTTGGCATGAAACCACCTTCCTTGGAGTCTGAACAGGCTGAATTTTACCTCCTGTGAGTTTTGGAACCGACAGAGCTGACAAGGGAGGCAAAATATAGCAATTTAAGTATGCATTTGAACACAACAATTTATCTAAAGAATAAAAATGCAACTGCTCTTACAATTGGTTCCAAGATCTTCTAGGAAGGCGAGCAGGGGAAGGAAGCTGTCCCTGCATGGCCACCACCTGCCCAGCAGCACAGGTGCCATCCAAGGCACTGGACAGAACCAGAGGATGGCTCCCACATCCAGATGATCAAGAGGAGCTGGTGAGCACCCATTGACAAAGATCTAAGAGTCAGAGAAGTGCTCTCAACTTCAAGGGTCAGAGGCCCTTTACCTAAACAGAAAAACTCCAGAGGAGCTAAAAACCAGTGGTACTTTACAGAGCAACTGAAGCATTCTTTAACCACTGCAACATTTCTTCACCACTCTCACAAGAGCTGAGGTGATTTACCTTCCTCCTCAGGCTACTAAGGTACCTAAAACTGCCCCTAAATACCTGACCCCCTCTGAATTCCTCAGTCTTTGGAAAGTTTGTTCACGTTGCTTAGCATTATGTACTTAAGTATGGTACTACTTGGAGGTTTCCAAGTCAGTCTCACAAATACACACAGCATGCAAATCAATTGCCCAGAAATAAATAAAACCATCAAACTGCCTCTAAAATAATGAAATATGGGGAAATAAATATCAGTCCCTGAAAATATTGTTGAGTCCTTTCCTTATTTTTTTTTCTTTGCAATATGGTTTTAGAGCCTTTCATTTTTACTTCTACTACATGACCTCCATGAATGCAATGTCCAGAAATTACCTTCAAGAAATGAAAAAAAAAAAAAATTAAAAAAAAAAAAATCCATCTACAAAGATTCTCAGAGAAAACTGTCTAAGAGTAAGTAAGAGTCAGTGACTAACTAAGAATAGGGATGGGAAACACTAACAGCTGAATACTACCACTAAAATTCAATTGCTGCTACTTTTTGCCCTACACACACATTGGTGCATATATCTGCAGTTGAAAAGTTCAAAGGGGAAAAGCACTTCACAAATTTAAACTGAATTTTTGGAAAAAGCCTCCCACTCCCAGTCCATGCACACCAAGAGCAGATCCCTCTGCCAGGAAAACTCACACCAGCCTCAGGTTTGGCCCCAACAGGGCTCCTTCCTTTAAGCAAGAGGCTCAGCAGAATCAGAGCTGATGTAAAAACAAGGATGCTTTGCAGACTGGTTCTTTTTTCTTCAAATTGCATGATTAATATGAACATGAATGCAAAACTTCACAATCTGAATTAAAATTCAAGAGGAAGAGGGAAAATGTGACACCCTGCATTTTAAAGCATAATGTTATGCACAGACTGGACCGCTTTTACCAACCAAGCAAGACATGACATGAAGTTTAATAAATATTCAATAAAAAAGGAAGAAATATGAATTTGATGAAGTTTGCAGGCAATTAGAGCAATTTATTTCACTATTAACATGACAGACTAAATGGAAATCAGCTCTGGGTGAAAATGCAGTTTCACTGCCCAGCATTCAGATTGCTGTGTAATTAAATAATGAAACGGGTGAGGGGCATCCACGACCGACTTCTCCAGCGAGGCAACCATCCATCAGAGCCCTGCCTCCTGCCAGCCCAGAGCAGAGCCAGCGTGCCAGGGGATGTGTGTGTGCCTGCCTGGGTCTAGCACTGTGGGGAGGATTTCTTTCCACCCTGCAAAAAAGCATTTCCCACACGGCCGGCTCACCCCTGCTCTGCTGCACTGAAAATGCCAGCTGCACTTATGGCCTACCATGTTTAGCTCACTGCTTGTTTTCTTCATTAAGAAAAAATATTAATCATGCATTAGGAAAGTCAATATTTTATCCAATTTCAGGCTGAAACTAAAAAGCCATGACATTCCTTTTCCCCATGAATGCTCATTAAGAAACCAGGATTTTTGTATATCAGATCCTCTAGAAACAAACAGACAAACAAAAAAAAGAGTCTGTGCTTAATTCACCACATGCAGCTCTTCAACCTGCCAGGAGATGTGAGGAGGAGGGGTGCATGCTGATACTTCAGAACATGAAGATTGTTCTAAATTTGAGCATATGTACTCCAGGATTTCAAGAAAAAATTCACTATTTCTGTATGTTAACCAATGCCAAAATATTTCCTTACCCCTTTGACAGCAGGTGCTGCTTTCAACAGATCCAGCAAGTCCATCTCAGTTGTCAAATTGCTGCTCCTGACAGACTCTCCAGCAGTCAGTTGTGTTTGACAGATTGTAGATCTGTTGATAAAATGCTTCCTTTCTAAAACAGACACTTTGTCTAGCAGCACACACAGCCATAGATGTGCAAAACATCTGCTCTAAATTATTCTTCCTTTTGACTAACTTCCCACAAAAGCTGCCTTTTTGCAAGAGAACTTAAAAAAAGAAATCAAAACAAAACAGAACTTAAGACATCAAATATGTCTGTTTGCAAGCTTACATCATCTACAAGATCTAAAGCAGGCAAGTCTGGAACACCTGATTTATAACAAGCTTTAAAAGAATTTCCTTTCAAAGAAAATCTTCTTCTAGTGGCTCCAGCTGGCCACCAAAAATTGCAGATACTTTTGAAAATTTATTACTAAATTACTCTTAACTTGCAGCATACAACATACAGCTTGACTAGTCCTACAACTTCAGAGCTGGTCCATCCACTAATAGCCATCACCATGGGAACAAGGAAACAGGCACCAGCAAAAGGGAAAACATTTTCTTAGTCCTTGAAAATCTAGTTTTGCCTACCTTCCCTCAGCTGCATTTCATCCATCAGCTTAGGGAACCAACTGGGACTTTGCCACACAAAAATCAATGAAATTCCATCTAAAATTAAGAACATTTTTATGGATCAGAATTTCAGTTTGAATAAAGATACCCATCTTTGTTCCAATTTTAGGAAACAAGCTTCGCAGATCAATTTCAGGCTCCATTTCAAAAGAAAGAAAGAAGGCCCTAAAAGCTTTGATCTGGTAGAGCTTGAGACAAGTATTCCGTAGTGTCAATATTCCCATTTATCTCACCATATGACTACAGATTTTCTGGAAAGAAATCAAGAAAAGGAAGGAAAAAAGAAAGCTATCCCAATGAAATCTAGTCCAATAAGTTCAATTTCAGCTATGCACCTAGCAAATTCACTCATATAACAAGTATCCCAGCCAAGTCAGTGCAACAACTCAGCTTTTGAGCAGTCACAGTGCAACACCATCGACTGACAAGCTGACATGGCTGATTTAATTGATGTATCTGTACATGCAATGGCAAAGAACATGCACACAAACCAAAAGGCACATTTGAACTGCACACCATTTTGTATGAACACAACAGGCAACGTCCTGCCCCTGCTCCAATCAGTGCAAAGTTTGCCCCAGTCCTGAGCATGGCCACAGTCACAGCCTGGCATGTGCTGCAGAGCACGGTGCAAAAGCCTCCAGCATCTCCTGAAACTGGACAGGCTCCACAAGGACCACTTCACCAAACTCACCAAAGGAGCAAGAAAAGGATTGGATGCACAGACTGACTTGGGAAGGATCCCTAATACTGCTTATTAAAGTTGTGCTGAATTAAGTGCAAGAACATGAGAGGGCCAGCCATCCTCTGCATCTATAGGCATATCTTGATCCTGACTTGCAGCTCCAGTGCCTGCCAGCTGGCACATGGCTCCCCTGTCAGGGCATCAGAAGGCTGCCTCAGCAAGGAGAAGCCTGTAGCTATTAATGTTTCATGGGCAATACGCATTGCCGCAGCATCGTGAGGAGTTATCGATAAGAAGGAATCAAAAAGAAAGCACAGCATCTTTAATCCTCAAGATTTCCCCCTCCTCACACTCCCAAGTTGAAAAGGGAGAGTTGCTCATTAAGACAAAGGTCACAGGGCACGGGCACAGGCACGACCCCAGGCAGGTTCTCTCACCATGCCCACAAATTCCACAGGTGTGGCAGTGACACCACACACAGCCCGGCACACTGCCATGAGCCATCACTCATGGGAGGGTGACAAAATGCTCTGCCTGCAACAGAACAACAGGAACCTGCTCTCCAGGGTCTAAACAAATCCTTCCTCTGCTTACCAAATATTTAGAAGACACTACAAGGGAGCAGCACAGCAAATCTACCCACACTGCACCTTCTCATACCAACTGTGTATGAGCAGAACTCATCAGAAATCTCAGGAGTCATCACCCACTGCTATTAACAGAATACATCAATAACAACACCATTTTAATGCTCTCTCAATTTGCATTTCTCTGTGTGCCAGTCTGTTAAGCAGCGTTAAGCACATGGTTTTGCTGGGACATGGTGTTTACAGTAGCATCTGTTGAGCTGCTAACACGTGAGACCTGATACATTTGAATTCTTTTGTGACAACCATCACACTAAAGAGCTGATGGTGCTTCACTGCAGCCTCCACGAAGTTTCAGGGACACTGTGGCTTCTGCTCTGCATGCACCCCATGTTTTCCAGAGCCACAGGAAAAACTATGTGGAGACTAAGTTTCTTCTTCCCACATCTCGTTTTTGGGGGTTTTTTTTGGTTTGTTTTTTGTTCTTTTTGTTTGTTTGTTTTTTCAGGTTGGTGATTTTTTGGGGGTTTTTGTTTTGTTTGGTTTGGTTTGTTTTTTTAGGGTGGTTTTTGGGGGTTTTTTTCTGATTTTTTCCATGTATGGTTTCTGGAATGGATTCACAAGTTTCCTTCCTCAGTGGATAAACACATGTGAGTTTGTTACTGATCTCCAGCTTTGCCTGTTACAAACCCAGCCCCCAAGGCCACCCGAGCCCAGGGGCCACCCATGGTTCTTCTCGAGGCAGAAGTGCCTCCAAGTGCCAGACCCTCCAGGGCCTTTTGTGGGACAGTGACACGTGGCTGCAGTGATGTTCCCCTTCAGGAGAAGGGGGCTCCAAGGTGACATTTTATGCAGGCCAGGGCCCTGCTGATCCCTCCAGAGCAGCCCATCCCTGAGGTGAGGGTGCAGTCAGCTGGAGAGTGGCCACCATTTCCTCTGAGGTCCCACTGCCCTGAGCAGCTCTTTCACAGGAAAAACAGAGGAAAAAGGACAAGGGACACACCTGAAGGAGATACAGAAAATTCTGTCAATGCTCCCAAAGGCAGTGGAGAGTCCTGGTTGTGTCCAGACATTTTGGTGGTTGTTGCTGAGGCAGCAGTGAGCACCTGCAGGGGCTGCCCAGGAATCCACCCAAAACATAAATGTCATCTGCAAGTCTGGCAGCACCAGAGGATTCAGACCTCTGTCTCAGCATTTGGAGCTGAAAACACTTCCTGAGGAGACTCCTGAGGCAGCTTCCCAGTGAGGGAGCCACCTCACTGCCCCTCACAGCATCTGGGTCGCTGCCACCACCCCCAGAAGGACCAGGAGCACTTTTTCAGTGAAATTAAAATGGTCCAGGTCAGGCTTCTGGGAGCTGGAGATCACCAAGTCCCATTGCCAACCCTGCTCAGACTGTTGAGTTTATTATGAAGAATAAACTCCCTGGTCATATGGATAAGAAAGAACTCACTGAAAAAGAACTAGCATGTCTTCTACAAAGGGAAATCCTGCCTCGATAACCTGGAGTCATACAGGGAGTCAACTGGTGTGTGAATAAAATGGATTTTCAAAATAATTGGATTTTCAAAAAGCCTTTGACAAAGCCCATGCAAAAGATTATTAAAGAAACTAAGCTGTCATGGGCCTGAAGAAAAGTATCCTTTGTGGACTAAAAGCTGGTTAGGAAGCAAAAGGGTTGGGAATCAAGAAAAGCCAGCACCAGGGTCTCCCAAGGGTACATATTCATGAAGAGTTCATTCAGTACCTTCATCACAGGCCTGGAGAAGGGAGAAACAGGGAAATCTCAGAGCCTGCAAGTGAAACTAAACCAATGGGGGGAACTCAAATGCTGCAACAATGGTGAAGAACACCAGCAGAAAGTCAAAAAGTCAAGAGAGCAAGCAAGGGGGAGGCAGCTGAGCCTCACTAGATAAGCTTACATGTAGGGGTAATAACCTAAACCCTGCCTATGCAATGCTGAAGTGGTGGGAGTCACAGCTTCAGATCTTGGAGTCATCACTGACAGTTATCTGAAATCATTTGCTCATTGTGCAGTGGCCTCCAAAGAAAGAACCAAGAAAAAGCTGTGAATCATCTGGAGGGGTACTGTGAGAAGGACAGGTGCTGCTTTGCCGCTTCACAAGTCCTTGGCATGTCCCCATCCCGTGGGCAGTGCCAGTCTGGTTCTGCAGTTCTTAAGCAAAGCCAAGGAACACCATAAGGGGATGTAGCTGCCACCTTGCCCAAGGGTCCAGACTATCCAGTTTGGGGGCAGAAAGCTGAGAAGTTTGCAGTTCCAAGGTTTGCAGAAACATAGATGCAGTGGATAAGCTTAAAGAAGTGCAGTTTGCCAAGTGCTGCAGAACAAGAAGTAGGAGCAACTGGTAAAATTAGGAGGAGATTGATTTAGAAGAGACAAAATAAAAAAATTTGCACAGGAGGTGGGGAACACCTGAGACTAGCTGTTGGCACATGGCTGGGGAGGCAGGCAGTGCCAGGGGACTCAAAAGGCAGCGGACAACTCATGGACAATAGGTAGGCAGGGACCTCACATCCCAAAACAACTGTGGGCAGAGAGATGCTGTAGGAGAGGCCAGGCTGCCTCCTCCCCCTAAGCACCAGTCCCTTTTGCCATGCAGAAGAGGCAAGAAGGCAGAGGCAGAAAACTATTCTCACTCAGCAGGCACAGTGACATTAACACAACATGCTACATTGAAGAACCTTTTGAAGAACCAATGTAAGGTCCTTCAAAAAGCTAAATAAAAAATATATATATAATTTTTTAGAAGTTACAGATTTATATATTTCTATTTCAAAGACTTCCCTGCTAAACAAGTCTTTCTAAAGCCCTGGAACATTTTCCAGTGCTGATGTGTGGACAGCACAGTGTGCTTTAAAAGACTTTTGGGTCACAGGGTAGCAGGGGTAAAGGAAAAACAATAGGATAAGAAAGAAGAACAATGTCCAAATCATTAGATTGTTCCAAATGCTCAGCTGAAAGCTCCAGCCAGGTCTTCAGTGCCTTGAGTGCTTTCCCCATCCTTGGTGTGTCAGTATAAATTATCATCAACGTTAATTCTTTTGTTTCTTCCCTTTCCTAACAGATGTAGTAATCGCACATTTGGACACTGGCAATATTTCTAATTGTGTAATGGGGGCAGAGATAGAATTAATTAATGATCCAAGTTAGATAGAAAATCTGAGTTAATTTCTTACAGGTTTTCGAGGGGGTTACTTATGGCTAGAGGTGTTCTCGCAGACTTCCCGCTCTGTCACAGGACCCAGTCATGCATGATAATGAGAAAATGGGCATTTTTGGGAAGAGAATAGGCTGGATATTGATGCACCTACTGCCACAAAAACTACTTGCTTTGTGGCAACAGGCCTCAGATAGTAGCTGGAGTCAATGCAAAGCAGTGCTGCCAGGAATGAAATCTCCCTGCTGGGTACCCAGCAGAGTGATTCCATTTGAGTGTTTCTTCCCTCCCACCACCACTAAACCCTGTTTCTCCTTGTCTGTTCACCTATCTGAATGCCTCCTGCATATCAAAAGACAGCTGCCTTCCAACAGCAAGAACAGCCGGAAAAAATCACACGTGCACAAAACCGCAGAGCATTTCAAGGAGAATCAAAACAACCAAGGCCACCCCAGTCTGCAGGCAACCACGAAACTGAGATGAGCTCCAGGTCTGATGTGGATCTGATGGCCTGGACCTGTGTGGGATGAGCACAGAGTACACTGCTGGCTTTCACAGGTACTGTGAACTGCCACGAAACACTGGCACAATGGAGAGGGAAGCACAGCAAATTGGAATAAAGCTCGTTCACAGTCAGGATTGGGATCACAACCCCTGTTCTACTCTGGAAGTTTTAAAACTTGTTAAATTAATCCATCATAAATTATGTGTATATAAGGTTAAATGTTCCCCAAAATGAGACTATTCAGCTAATAATGCAGTCTTAGATGGAGCTGTTAAGGGCCATAATTCTCGATGAGATGATTATGTTTCAAAGCTTTTGAGATTAATAACAAGATTTACATTTCAGTATCTAGGTATTTTGGGTGGCTTCAGTGTGGGTATGAAACCTACTGACAGAAGCATAGTTTTCAAAAAAAGGCCTGTGTCCTCCCTCTGAACTCCCATTGTCTAGTGTCTAAAATCACTACCAATTTCTTTTTTAAATGCCTCCTGCTGTATTTTTGCACATCTTTGCAAAAACAGCTGCCCAAGCCCTCTAGAAGAGAAAGATGCACAAACATAAAATACTGCAGTGCTAATAAATGACCCTATATCTGTGATAAAGCTGATCTGGTATAACCAAGAAGAACTCAGTATGATTCCCCTCTCACTGAAGCTGTAATTGTTCATCAGTCAAGAACATTTAAGCAGCTATTGGAGCTACATAAGACCAACTCAAATGCCATTTTTCCATGTGACCAAGAGAAGAAAAGATTATCTGTAGCACCTGGTGCTTACACAGCCCAATCTGGCAAGGCACAACCATCACACAAGAGATCAACCCCAATGTCTTCTCCAGCCTGCACAAGAGCAGGGAGCCTCTGGCCAAGCTGACCTCAGCTCTGCATCCTGAAGTCAAACCAAGCTCAGGTCTGCACTCAGCCTGAGCCCTGGGAAATAGCATTTAACCCTGCTAACATAGTGCCACTTGTGTATATTTGGCCAGCAACAAACTGAATCAACTCTCAAATTGCACAAACCAGCTGGCCTCAGCTTCTACAAGAGATGCAAAGTCCCCCGAGGCCTCTATGTATATTTTAGCATCCAACTTCTCTACTTTGGGTCTCAAATTCCTATTTTTACTGTCATGACCATTTTTTCAATAAGCAAAAACTGTTCACAAACACTGCTCTCACAGCCTTGCTCAGCAATGGACTGCATTTGAAATTCACCATGCCTCACCTTTGAGGAAAACATGACACCAACTCCACTTCTATGGAGGGAAAACAGCTGGCTGGCTTGCTATGACAAACATCCAGGATTCCCAGAGTTACCCTTTCACCAGATTGAACCCCTGTCTATCTGCAGCAAGCAAATACTTACTCCAACTCCCACTTCACTCTCTGTCTCTCATCACTGGATTGATTTCCCCTTCTCAGGGTACACAAGCTGCTGGTAGCTCTCACTCATGCTGAGACAAGCTTTCCAGCCAATTCACCTGAGTCCCCAGTGACTGGGGACTGAGCAGGGTCCCCATCACTCTTGCCCAGAACCACACCCACACCGCCCCTGGCATTCAGATAAAAGTGGTTTGTCAGTTTAGTGCTGAAAGAAATTCCCTGTCTGAAGTATGTAGTGTCAGATGATGGACAGGAACTGAGCAACATGTTTATCTTGACAAAAATAGGGAAATTTTTAGGTGTCAGGAGCAAATTCAGACCCAGATGGTTTATTTTTAAAAATACCTGTAAAAACATTAATTTTTCATCCAGTACTCCAGCTTGGCCTCTCTCTAATGAAGAGCAGGATATTTTTCTTTTTGGTTTGAAAGTGGATGTTGATGTTTAACAGGTTGTACAGCTCCAGGCATTATTATTTTTCAAGCTACCAACAGCTTGAATATGCTTTCTTTAACTGTAGCATTCAAGAAACTCCTAGATCTAGTCTTATATACTTAGACAAAAGCTCTTGTCTTTGCATTAACTCCAAGTTACAACTGCTGAGATCTACAGAGTCAAGGAGTGTTAAAAATTAAGGTTACCATGTCATCTGGTCTAATTAGGAACAGCTTGTTGCCTCTTTATAATTAGGTCCCTTGCAAGACACATTTGTTTAGTTGATTTTTTTCTCTTTAATCATCCCTTCATTTATACTCCATATACCTACACATAAGGTGTGGGCTCATCCACACACACATGTAAAGGTCATATTTATATTGTCAGTATTTGACACATCATAGCCAGGATCTCACTGATCCTTAGGTACTTGCCACTGAGAAGGTGGCTCCACAATGAGCACTGAGTTGTCTCAGGTAAGGCAGACAAATGCTGGCAGAAATGACATATTATATACCTCTTCAAGCTGGAAAAGACAAATACACAACTACAGATTGAGCAAGACACGACTGAAAGCATCAGACCTCTAAGGAACAGCTGTAAACCACAAGGCTGAAGTGGAAAAACTTCTAATGCAAACAAAAAGAACAAATCTGAAACTAACCTGATTTTAAACCCCCCGAGTCGCCTCAGAAAATTGAACAGGGTAATGTTTGCACACTTCACTCCAGGCAGCACCCTCAGGACAAGAGCAGCCTCCAGGATTTACCTCCTTAAATCCTGCAAGATTCATCCCACTAAAGCCCATTTAGCCAAAGCAAAAGAAGCGAATTTTTAAGAGTAATGAGCCCTCTCTCAGCCCCACCCGAGCCTGTCCTTCAGGTTCACTGCCACATTTCTCTCTATCACTCTTGGCGTGCTGCTGGTAGAACATGGAGAGCGAGCAGTCAGCTAAACCAGCAGCTACCTGTGGTTAGGGAGCTGGATGACACTCCTGTCATACAAAAGGAGGGGGACAAGACACATCTCCATGGCCATCCTTCAGCCCAGCAGATGCCAAAGGCAGCAGATGGCTGGAAGGATGGCGTCTCAATCCGCTTTTGATCACGGATCCGGGCTGGGAAGAGTAGCCATGCCCCGGCACTCCTGCCATCAGATGCGGGAGCTTTCTGCACGGGGTGGTTTGACAGCACTCATCTCTCTCTCTCCCCTCCAAAGGATGTGAAAAGATGGATTAAGACAGACCTGGTGCCAAGCTTGATAATGCAATTCTAATGACATACGCTAGAAATCAATGCTTCTCCCGTGCCCTGCCATTTCCCTGGACTTGCCAGCAGAATGGGAAGCAGATACTCAATACTTGACACAGATTACTTCTGAAAGCCAAAATATTTTAACAAGTATATTCTGTTGGCAGAGGGTACCTACACAGTTTCTGGTGTTTGCTATAAAAAACACCATGATTGTGTGAAAAAGAGAGAAAACGGAAAAGGGAAAAAAAATCCAACCAAAATAAAACCAAACAGCCAGCTGAACTCCAGAGTCTATTGTTAAGTTCAAGTGTTTTATACAGAGGCCTGACACAATCACAGATGACATCAAGGAATTCGTGGCTGGCCTGATTGAACTTGTTAGTCCCTTTATTTCAGCACATGCAATTTGTTCTTCTCCCTCTCAGTCATGCCCCTTCCTACATGGCAGGCTTTGTCTCTCTTCTAAGAACAAGGCAGAAGGGTTTTTCTTTGAAAGAATGCTGCTGCCAGCCCTAAGGACAGCTCATCTACCCTCTGGGGACCAATACATCAGAGAGGGGATGAAAGGAATGTAAATTTTCCTTAACCTATCATCCCCTCTGATTCCACAAATCCAGAATGTGCAAACCTTTTCATTTCTGTGTTAATTTGGGGATAGAGCCACAGGAGTCCATCAGATAAAAGCAAAGGCAGTTTCTCCAAACAGGATGCCAACTCCCATTCCACCATGAGGGCTATGTTAGGAGAACTGCTTCACACTCACTGGGTTTTGAAAACCACTTCTGAGTCAAAAACACAAGCAAGTGCACCTTGCACAGGTGTGCACAACGTTACAATTCACACAGAACTGAATTAACCCATCCAAGAGGTTAATTCACAGAGAAGTAGTGGGCAAGGAGGGAAGCTGCTGGTGCTGCTGTGGGGAAAACTAAGTCCTCCCCCAAAACTGTCTTGTAAAGATTGGTAGGAATGGATCATATACACCAACAGGAAAGAGATGTGGAACACAGCAAGAAGAAGATCAGCACTGCTGACAGCAGGAACTAGGGAAAACCCACTGGCAAAAAGAGCAAAAAGAGCAGCTTGGCTTCTGCAGCTTACCCTCTGCTTTACATAAAATGCCACCTTTAATAATAGTTACACATTTATGATTCCACACCTATACATGTACCTGGGCAGGCACAGGTAGCTTTTCAACTATCCAATAAACTGAGGCAGGAAAAAGAAAATAAATATGCTAGGGATGGGTTGTTTTTTTGTATATATAATAAATGTGCTTTTGCCAAGGATATTTATGTCTGGTGGAAGAGAGGCAATGCAGAAAGTGAGAGTGACTTCACTGTAGAAAGCAGAAGAAAAGTGCCTCAATTGTCAGCCTCTTGTCATTACATCCCATTAAGCCAACCTAGCAAGTGGAAATGTAACAGCAGAAGTGTGGCTTGCTACATACATTGTATTTTCCTTGGGTTTATATATTCATATACAGCTAAGATTGTATGGAAGATCTTGCTTGCATTTCTTAACATTTTCACTAGGAAAACAAGACTCTCTTTTGAAACAGTTTTAGCTGATCAGTATTAGTCGGAAAGGAAAGGAGAGGTTCTCAACAGGGCTTTGCACTTCCAGTTTTCCTTTGAAAATCTGACATCTGAAACATCACTCATCTGATTGCCAGGAAGTAAAGGTTCTCTATGAAATGGTGCAGCTGTAGGATTACTGTGTAAAAACTCTACAGCAACTCCTTGTAAAAAACAAAAAGCTAACACCACTGTGCTCCATAACTGTTGACATACTCTGAATATTTATGGAGGCATTCATCTACAGATTGTGCTGTCCTTTATGGAAAATTGGGGGTGCAGCAAGCTGGAAAGGAAAGATCTTTCATTCATAACTAACTCTGCAACCCCAGAATACTTCAGCCCCACTGTGGGACACATTTCTGATGTTTTTTCTCTTATGCTGATTCAAGTCGTTGCATCCTTGGGCCTCATTAAGTCCATTGAGCTACCAAGCAGACATGGCAGGAAAGCAGGCCCTAAATGCATTTGGGACCTCAAAGCACAGAGATTCACACAATCCAGTCAACTTCAACGTGAGTTGGCCACACAGACCCTTTGAAAATGCCAGACTATGCCACTTGACCCTGTTAGGGGAGAAAACAGAAGTCCTATCGAGAAATATAAGACAAGCATGAATTCCATCTCCATATGAGGGATCCTGCTATCACCTTGTAATTATTTAATCTTCTTCACATCTTCTCTTATTTAAACATTCAATTCACAAAATACCCCAGTTGAAACAACAAACAATTATCATAATAATGGTGGTAATAAATACTGAGAATAATTCCATGAAATCTGGAACACAGTAGGCCCACCATTCACCAGCTTCCAGCCCAGAGTTCAAAAGCACTAATTAATAATGTTTGAAGACCATTCTCTAGACACATCTCTCATGATAATGGCATCTGCTACTTGGTCTGAACACACAGAGATATTCCCCATGGGCAAACCCCCTAGGAGAAAAAAAAAAGGTATTTAACAACACCCTAAACTGCTCAACTGGAACTACAAATCCTAGTCAAACCACAAATCAGACAAGGTGATCACTGACAAGCTCAATCAAGGTTTATGCTCACTGTTACCAAATCCCAGCCACACTGACACTGAGGGCTGAGGCTCCTGGCACTAGGGGTAATCATCCCTCTGCACCTGTTTTCTGCTTTCCTTTGTTTCCCTGCTGAGTTATAAGCTCTTTGTAAGGGCCTCTAGTCCCTTATTAACTGTTTGCCCTGCATCCTGTAGAACTCAACTTCATCTCCATTTAGAGGCCGTAACATAACTTTTATTCCAGTGTGTGTAGATGTGTACTAGATGTGCATAAATCCTTTTATGCACAGGCAGAAGGAGTCACTTCTCCTTTCAGACCCCTTCCCTTAGCCAAAAGTCATCATAAAAACAAAGATAGAATAGGAAATACTTTAAAAATTGATCTTTAAACACTTACAGAAAAATCCAACTAAGATATCTTGGAATGTTAAACCCAGTTGCCCATGCAGCACACACATGCAGACCTTAGAGTTTGTACCATATTCATGGCATGCAGCATAACCACCAGGGAAAGCTTTATTAGATGAAAATAAACCTGTTGTAAGAGATTTCCATGCAATTATTCTGCTGCCATTGTCCTGGCCAGGCACTGATGCAGCTTTTCAAATTAATATGCTTCCTTTTCCGAGCAGGAGATCAGAATAAGGGAATTCTACGGGGAACTCAATTACCAAAGAAAATGATTGCTTGAGCATTCAAGAAATTGGAACTACATCTAATTGTGAATAGTAGATTATTATCCGGATTATGGACGGCAGTTTGAAATCAATTCAGACACAGAGCTATGTCTGCCTCGAGGATGGGATCTGCAAGATTTGTAGGGCTCCTCTCCAGCTCAGAGGGGCTCTCAAACAGAAAACTGAACTACCAGTGTGGGTTTGCTGGCTTCCAGGCAGGAATGCAAAAAGCCTCTATCCCTGCTGAGAAGTTAAAAAGCAGAGAACAACAACAACAAAATCACCAAGGGAGCTTCCCTGGAATTTGCTCCTTTCCTATTCTGTATTCCTTTGGTGTGGATGAACATCAGCATGTTCCTGCCTGGCTGGCTATTCTGCTGCTTGAAGATTGCTGGTGCATTCAGGTGGTGGCTGCACATCAAGAGTGGAAGGTGAAGGCACCCTCCTGCCTTTGAGCTCTGCTATAGCAGAGAGATGAGCTTTAGTGGTGGAACAGGAGGGCAAGAAAAACAGGACTTAGGCCCAAGAAGTTTTGATTCTTCAGAAAGCAAAACAGGACATTTTTCTTAAGGGAAACAAATCTGATGGTTTTGTTCAATTTCTCTCTGACTATAAGCAAACACTACAGGAGAAAAAAAGATTACAGCATTGAGGAAACATTTGAGAATTACAACAAACATGAAAGTATATAGGATCTATAGGATGCACACTGAGTAAATATCTGAGAGAAATGATGCACGAAGTACACCTTGAAGAGTGGCATCAAAATAGAACAAAGACTAGAGAAGTTGTTGGGAAAGGTGCTGGAGTTCAGCCAGAGGGAATAAGGCTGTAACAGCAGAGAGGCAGCGTGGACAATTCGAGACCCACAGGCATTTATGTGCAGATTTCACACAAGAAAAATACATCTGTGGCACCAAAATAAAAAGTAAAAAACAACCCAGAAAATTAGAAATTAATTGGAGGAGTAAATTTGCTGCACAAGAGAGCACAGTGAGAAAGCAAAGAAAATTACAAGGAAGAAGTGAAGAAGCAAGGGTTGCTTGGAGATTTTTTTGTTTATTTTGAGGATGTTGCTTGTTTGGGGTTTTTTTGGTTTTGTTCTGGTTTGGGGGTTTGGTTGTTACTTTGGAGTTTTTTGGTTTTGGTTTTGTTGATGTTTTTGTGAAAATACCACGAGGCAGCTGGGCAGTTTTGCATGCAGGGTCTCTCCAGAGATGGAGAAGGACCTGTGTTAGTGCCTGGTGAGGTAGCCACAGAACTTCCTTCCCCCAGATGGCTTCAAGCAGAAAGAAGCTGAGCTATAGGTATGCAGAGTAAACACCAAGCCCATGTTCTGCACGTAGACTCAGGAACTGAACTTATCTGGATTTAGAAAGTAAAGGTTAACAGGGCATTTAATTGTTTCCTACATATACATTACCAAAGAGAGAGAATAAANAGTGGCATCAAAATAGAACAAAGACTAGAGAAGTTGTTGGGAAAGGTGCTGGAGTTCAGCCAGAGGGAATAAGGCTGTAACAGCAGAGAGGCAGCGTGGACAATTCGAGACCCACAGGCATTTATGTGCAGATTTCACACAAGAAAAATACATCTGTGGCACCAAAATAAAAAGTAAAAAACAACCCAGAAAATTAGAAATTAATTGGAGGAGTAAATTTGCTGCACAAGAGAGCACAGTGAGAAAGCAAAGAAAATTACAAGGAAGAAGTGAAGAAGCAAGGGTTGCTTGGAGATTTTTTTGTTTATTTTGAGGATGTTGCTTGTTTGGGGTTTTTTTGGTTTTGTTCTGGTTTGGGGGTTTGGTTGTTACTTTGGAGTTTTTTGGTTTTGGTTTTGTTGATGTTTTTGTGAAAATACCACGAGGCAGCTGGGCAGTTTTGCATGCAGGGTCTCTCCAGAGATGGAGAAGGACCTGTGTTAGTGCCTGGTGAGGTAGCCACAGAACTTCCTTCCCCCAGATGGCTTCAAGCAGAAAGAAGCTGAGCTATAGGTATGCAGAGTAAACACCAAGCCCATGTTCTGCACGTAGACTCAGGAACTGAACTTATCTGGATTTAGAAAGTAAAGGTTAACAGGGCATTTAATTGTTTCCTACATATACATTACCAAAGAGATAGAATAAATCTCCACAAAACAAAGAAACAAAATCCCCCAAACTGAACCTGTTAAATACAATGCTAGCACCACAGTAAGACCAATGTAGGCAATGAGGAGACTCAGACTGGCAATGAGAGTTTCTTAATCCAGAGCAAGAGGAAAAACAAAAGTGGCAACCTAGCACTCTAGAGCAAGGCACAGTAAATTTTGCAGAAGGGATTATACAATACAATAGCTTGCAAGAACTGAGGAGAAAACTGGGCAGCCTTCTGCTCCCCATCAGAGCAGAATGGTGACAGCTCATATTTTTCCAAATATAAACACTTCTACCACCACCACCTCAGTGTTGTTCGAAGAAAAGGCAGTGCTGCCTCAAAATGTGGAAACCCTCAGTTCACTGCTCATGCTCCTTCTCCTTAAACATGCCTTCAGGATAACCCTTCCTACACCACACTTCCCCATCCACAGGTAGGAGGTAATTCACAGCAGGTGAAGATGCAAATACACTTCAGTTCAGAGTCACTGACCCGAGTAGCTGGCAGGTAGTGAAACACCACACAGCTGCTCACTCACTCTGCCCACAGGGGGATGGCACACAGAACTGGGGGAAAGGTAAAATTCATAGGCTGAGATAAAGACAGTTTAATAGGACAGGGAAAACAATAATAATAACAACAAAGATAAAATAATAATATACAGAACAAATGTTGAACAATGCAGTTGTCCAACACCTGCTGACCAATGCCCAGGCATTGGCCTTGGCCAGCTTTCCTCCTGGTATATATAGGGAAAATAATAATAATAACAATAAAGATGAAATAATAATATACAGAACAAATGTTGAACAATGCAGTTGTCCAACACCTGCTGACCAATGCCCAAGCACTGGCCTTGGCCAGCTTTCCTCCTGGTTTATACACTGAGCATGGCACCCTATGGTGTGGGATATCCCTTGGGTCAGCTGTCCTGTCTCCTTCCAGCTCTGTGTTCCCTCATGCAACGTGAGAAGCTGAAAAAACCTTGACTTCATGTAGGAACTGCTCAGCAACAACTAAAATGTCAGTTTTAGGATGAGTTACTCTCACCCTAAATCCAAAACACAGCACTATACCAGCAACTAAGATGCTGAACCCCATCCCAGCTGAAACCAGGACACTTACCCCTTCCAGAGACACTTTCCAGACTTGCCTTAGTAGCACCAAGATGATTTGTCAGTAACTCACTCCACCAGCCTTTAAAACCCTTCAGAGGGAGCTCCATTCCTTTCACACTCCTATAAAACATGAGTTGTGACCAAGCACATTTTGTATGCACTCTGACTCCAGGTGCTTTGGCCAAACCATTTCAGCTATATGGCTTCCTGACACAGAACTGGTGTTACTCACATCTTCTGAAGGTTACTGCATTGCCTGCCATTTCTCACTGCAGGGAAAAATTACTTGAGCCTTGAGACTTTAAACTGAGTGCCTTTTCTCCAGGAGAGAAAAACCTGTCCATGAAGTTATTCCATAGCAAATGTGTGGTTCGAGGCAAGCTGGTTTCATTTGCTGAGGGTTGTTTTCTGTTTAATTGCTGACAGAGAGCAAAGCTAGAAACCAGAAAAAGGATTCCTCAAGTTCTGCTTTTATTTCTACCACTGCCCCAAATTCCATCAGCCAGAAAAGGAGGAAGAAAGGTTTCCACTGGATGAATAACCAGCTGTGTGACTTTGGAGCAATCCCACCAGATTGCTCCTTACATTTCAAATCCAACATGGCTCTTTCTACTCCACATTTAATTTTTAAAAAGTTATAAATGTGCCATTGTCTGGCTGGAGCTTAAGGGGAACACAAAGGAACTCGCTGGCAATAAAGTGCCAGCTGCTTCCCTATGGCTAAGTTTATCACAGTTTAACAACAAACACTTTTTATATAATTTATGGCCTCTGTATGTTAATTCTCTTCAGGTAGATACCTCCTAAAGCAAGATGCTGAACCCCATGTACACATACAAGGACTAGAAATGAAACATAACAAGGAAATGCTGTTTACCAAAAATCAACAATATATATGTATTTATACATGTATGTTTATGTAGATGAACATGTGCAAATCAATACATGTACAAAGCATGTATGCATAAACATAAACATATAAATATATATGTATATAAAACAAATATACATATAATAAATTTAAACAATAATTTATAATATAAATATGAGTAATAAAAATTAACAAATAAAAATATAATTTTTTTGGTAAAATACATAAACTTAAATTTTCACAGATGGCAGCCAAAAGCAAAAGTTTGTAGCCAAAAGCCTTTCATGCAGTGAGGGCTCCTCACTGGTACCACTAAGACCCAAGTACCACTAAGACCCAAGACTAAGGAAAACCTCCTTTTTCTCAGAAGGCCACAGCCTCTTTGGACTGAGAGAAAAGGCAGAGTCTGGCAGACCAGTCCTGGGATAGAGGGCATTTGCTGTGGGTGGGAGTCACAGACATCACATCATGACAGCTGACCCTGGAAGAGAAACCTGTGGATCAAAAAGAGTGGCCCTGGAATCCAGGTCTCAGCTGAGCACGCAGTTCAGCAAGAGTTAATTCCCACAGGGCTCAGCTGGATTTGTAAATACTCTGAGAGCTGACACCAGCCCAAGTGCACTCCTGAGTAAGAAAGGCAGGAGATCCATTATGGGAAGGTTAATAAGAGGTTTGAGGCAGACATAAATACGGGATGCCACAGTCAGACATCCCTTAGGCTTCCAGCCTCCATTGTCACTGTCTTTGCCAGCCATGTTACAAGGGTTTATGCAACAGCTTACACTGAGCTCCCTTGACAGTTACAATTGCTCAGGAATTACAGAATTAGAAACTGGAGTTAAGGCCTGTTACACGGTGATCATCTCATGACCAGAGCAAAACTACAGCTGTCACAGGTGCTAGCCTACACAAGTTGCTTATTTTTAATTTCCATCCTGTTATATTATTACTAAACACTGCAGAACTCCACATCCCACATGCAAAATTTCCATTCAGCTCTACCCAGGGTTTGCTTTTCAGCCTCTCCTATTCAGTTACATTGGGACTGTAAATTGAATTTCAGTTTTGACTTAGATCCAGAAGCACAGACCACAACACTCACAGGCAAGCACAGCTTCTCCAGGGGAGAGGAAGGATGAGGGATACCATCAATTGAGGCTGCTACCTCCCCAAGAAAAGTCCTCAAAACACAGCAGGTGGAAGCTTAAACTCTACTTCCAAGTCATTTAAGCTTTTGCCTCTCTTTTGCCTCCTAGCAAGATGTCTTCACAAATTCAAAACTGGTTTACCCTCCAAAATGACTTGATCCTTGCTCTTACTCTTCTTGCACTTGCAGACATTAATCAGGGACAGGAGGTTTGCAGTGTGGGCTCCACAAACACAGAAAATACCACTCCCCAGTGCTCTGTGACCCTTCTGACTTTCTTTGGTGACTGCAGTGGGTCAGCAGTGCTTACAGTGGGCAAAATGTACACAGGCTGCTACGAAGAAAATATAAAGGAAGGCCTACCAAGGAGTCAACATCAATTTTTATGGCACTGATGGGTTATAGAAGGAGCTGCATCATCCATAAACAAATTAAGTAGCATCTATTAAAAGTAGTGTAATTTTTTCCCCAAGTTTAGTAATCCTGAGCAGGCTGCACTCAGTTTTTCTGGTGTTTCGTGGAGCAGCAGCGCAGTACAAGTGAAGGAGCTCTGCCTCGTCTCACTGCAGCTGACAGAGCAGGAGAATTAATGCACTGAAGGAACTGCAATCTCCATGATGCCATGAAACTTCTGGTTTCCAGACTATAAACACTGTAAGCCCTCAGAGTGTCCCCAAGACAGAACAAGACACAGGATTTGGTTCCAAAGTCACGGTTAATGACAGCACGTCTCGGGAGCGATATTAAACTGTAAACCTTGGTGGGAAAGGCAGTCTCTCACTATTAGAGCTCAGGGTGAAGCCTGTGGCCACATTATCTTTTACGTCAGCTCCACAGGTTTAACACTTTCCTCCAAGCCTCTGGTATTCTGTCTCTGAGAGATACAGGGGATTTAACAGACTTAAATGTGATACAGGCTGGCAAAAATCTTATAATCCCTTTTTTTTTAATAAAAGGAAAATATCTAATAAATAACAGAACCTTGGCATGAATCTTTGAGGAAGATGCTAACAATACCAGGTTATTTCCACAGAATTGGACTTCACAAACTCATAGAGATCCACATAACAGCACACATCTATACATAATAATTATTTCTTTACCTTACTAAATGTATCCCTCTAAAGAGATTCCAAACCCAAGCTTACAAATCCTCTCCATTAAAACACTGACTGACTTCAAAATTTTTATTTACCTAGCAGATGATTCAGGAGTCTCATCAGTGTGTGGAATGGAACAGGAACCATGTGGCTTCCAACAAGATGAAAGAAAACCAACCAGAAATAACTGACTTTTACTAATGTTCCTGCTTGGTATGGACCACGGCTCATGCAAGAAGGGCTGGCTTTTCAGTTGGCTGCTTGTTCATCCCCATTTTTCAGTCCTCCCACTCCAACTAATTTAACTAGTAACTTTTATAAATTGGCCAATAAATTATTGCAAAAGGAGAATATACTTCCTGTCTCAATAAATGATAACTGAAAATTTCCTAATGGGCCTCGTACGTGGGAAGAGGCTAACTTTGTACAACGTGCTGCATGGTTTGTTATCTACAGCTTCTGCATCTCAGGAAGAGCCCAGTGGGCAAATACAGCCCAAAAAATAATGGGAATGTACATGGTTGCTTTATCTTCCCCAATACTCCTGAGAGTAAGTGAAAATTAATCTTGCAAATGCTTTCACACAAGTTACCTTGAGTGTGAAAGCACACAAGTTCCTGAAAGGAATACATTAACCAAGCTGAGAAAAGTCTTTCATAAGTAAGAAAGACTAAGAAAACAAAAGTGCTGGCAATTAGCTGCCTTTATTTTATCAGCAGACCAGATACTACTCCAATTACACTCCACATGACTTAGCACCAGCACAGCCCCCTCAAAAGCCCTGCCTTTTTCCACATCATTAATATCACCCATGTCATGTGCCAATGCACGGCGACCATCGCAGGATAAACAACATTAATGCAACGCAACAGCTACACTTAAAATACTCAGTTATTGTCAGAGCAGCCCCACTTCCCCCTTGAGTCACTCACAATCTAATCTACCAGAGCAGCTGCAGACAGTGCAAATGCCACAGGAGCCAAAGTGGAGCATGTCACGGGGCACTGACTTTTAGACTTACAACAGGCAGAGACACTGAAAAGTTTGCTTGAAGGTGGTCAGAGACATTTGTGTGACTGCTGCAAGGTACAGCTCCTCCCATTACATCAGCAATCCCACACCCACTGAATTAAACCCTCCCATTTTCAACTAGGCAAGGAAGATTCAGCAGACTCCACAGAGTGCACAGTGGCAGTAAAGAAAACCTACAATTTTAGAGCCTCCTACCAGGACCAGATGTCACTCCTGAGAGATTTGCAAAAAGCATCTGCAATTAAGAGAAGGGATGAAAAGAATTACTACACCCCTCCTATAAATGTCAACTGGAGCCAGCTTAAATCTCCGTGCACTGTCTGCAAGAGCTACTCCCACAATTCTTTCTGAGCTTGTATTTTTCTGTTGCCTTTAGTGAGTGTGTTTATTTGAAAGTGATAGCAGCTCTGGGTTTGTACATGTGCTGAGGCTCCAAAACTCAGGAGGGACATGGCCACTCAGGCAGGGATGGTATTGCACCACCTTGTCTCACTTCCAAGTTGCCTTACCCATGACCACAGACCTCTAAACCGAAACAATCACATTCCAGTGCCAAGCACTCTCAGCACTTCATTCCTGCTCTGGGTCAGGTTTGAAAGCGGCGTGTCCCTATACCCTGAGCTCCTTTATTGTTCAATGCATCACTTTCCCTGAACAGCCTCTCCCCTCAGCCTTGTTCTCAGGCCTTCACAACTGCTTCATTAGCTTTTCTGAAATAGAAATGGTGACAGTAATACAGCTGTTCACCCAGTCATCAAGCTGTGTCGACCTTCCAAGGTACGCAGCCAGTGCTGGCCAACAGATCACACAACACTCAACGTGACCTAAGCCAGGCTCTGAGTTTTACCTTAGAGAAAAAAAGAATCTGTGGCTCAAGCAATTCCACTTCTCCACATCACTGAACCCGTTCTCCACTTTCTTCCCCCAATAAAATCTACTTCATTCCTGAGATGCCTCCTCTTTTGTCACTGAGATGCCTCTTCTCTGACTTTCTTACTCCTTTCAGTCCTTACCTAACCCTTGGCACGTTCCTGAAATAATCATTCTCTTTTGAGGTGCGCTGCTAGAAAAAGATTAGAAAATAGGTTTGGAAGGAAGAAATCCCTACATACAACTGTATCATCACATAGCAAAGTGCAGTAACAACTATGAATGACTGGGGAAGGAGAATACACTCCTGCCAAATTCCCTAATATAATAAGAAAACGGTCTTTTCCTAGGTGTAAAGACAAATGACTTGTCAAAAACTGAAATTTCTGCCTAAAATCCTATTTTGGAACTTAATGAACTAGAAATGCCAATGTTCCCTGGAAAGGAAAGAAATGAGCCCCATCCTGAAACAGCATCAGTGTCCTCACTTTGCTGCGCTAATCAGAACCACCCAGGCTCCATCTCCTCTTCAACCCTTCCTCCACTGTTCTGAAATACAAAGATATAGGACACTCAAATTTCATGTTCTTTCATTAGCAGCCAGGAACTGACAACAATTAAAATTACTGTGCCATGACTAATACTTAAAAGGTCTAAAAAGGTATTTTGTTTTCTACTGGAAGCAATGGGTGAATTTCGAGTCGAGTGAGAAGAATATTACAATGCCCACAGCCACTTCACAAAATGATGGCTGCCTCCAAACCTCTCACCAAAATTCACCATTTAGTCTGTTAATGGATGTGTGTGTCAAAAGGAAACTGAACAACTGGCTCAGTAGCATTTTGGGTAAGAAAACAACCTTTTTCAGACACTGTCCAACCCTGCAATCCACTTTCTGTCACTAGAAGCTATTTCTACTGGGCTCTGCTTGGAGGATAGCACAACCAGGAGAGGAAGTGACCTGCATTGGAACAGCAAATATACCTGGTGTGAAAGCAGTAACTTTAAAAGCCTTTCAGAAATGCAGAGTGCTATTTAGTCAATCATATACCACAAAGCTGCCCCCCAGAGCTGCATGTCATTTTGATAAATTATCTGGGAAAACTTGAAGCATAATAAAGTCAAAGGCAGACCCCAGACTACAGCAATCATGCTTGAATGCCACATAAAATACTTCCCACAATAAAAGTGGTGCTTGCTACTGATTAACGTTTAAGATAATTTTGAACCTGATCAAGGTCAGCAGTTGCATAATGCGTTCAGGTTTCTCTGCATTTGGGGGCTCAGAATAGGAGAGATTCTCAAAGTGTAAATCTCTGGGGAATACCTGCCTCACACTGCCTGGGATCAGGCATCTCTGCAAGCTGGCTTGCCAAAGAAGAAGGGATAACTTTTTCAGGGAGAATTCAGGAAAAACACAGCATTTTGTTCCTGTGAATTTCTCCATAGACTAAATTAACACTGCACAACATGTGAGAGGCCAAGATGTGCTGCAGACAGCTTGGTACAGCAGACAGCTTTGCAATTTAACTCAGGGACAGAGGAAGATTGCTGCAAGGAGAGCACATGGCTCACCCACAAATGCCCATGGTGGTCAGAAACCCTCCATGCACAGCACCCTGTTTCTCTCCAGGGGCTAGTGAGCCCAGAACTTTTTGGGAGTCAGAGATTCACAAATCGTCCAGTCCCTGCCAGGGCACCTTCCCCTTTGCTCTGACTTCATTTACGATAATTGTACCACTTCTCTTACAAAGAAATCCTTCCAAAAGCCCAGTTCTGACACCACCTCTGAACCATGAATTTAACACAACTCCCCAGGTGTTGCTGGTGCTTGTCAATTTCCAAAACAATTTTTTATGTCTGAGAAAATATAATGACCTCAATGCAGCACTGCCTCTTGAACAGGGATGTGCTGCCATCCTCCAGAATACCATAGGGTGGGTGGCTGGCCTGGGCTGAGCTGGACACTCCTGCTGGAAGCCTCTCCAAAAGCACAACTGGTTTCCAGTGATCTGGCATCTCTAATTTTCTGGAGGATGCTATTTATTTGCCTTCTGTTTCTGACTATTTCTTCAGCAAAACCAATAAATAAAGCATGCTACTCCAAGTCTAACAGGAGCTGCCACAGCCAGCAGTTTCTCTTCCCATCCTTCTCTCCCCACTTGGATGCCAAGGGTGCAGCACAATGGGAGGCCATCAGAGGGGAGAACAGCCCCCACCTCCTCTAGCCCATTCCTGCTGGCACATTCCCACGGCCCCGGGACCAGGAGGTGCCAAAGGAGCGAGCAATGCTCACGCACTGCCCTTTGTGAAAACATAACCTCAGGGAGGGGAAAAGAGAGCATTACTTTTCACAGAGAGTAAACACCGTGACTCAGTTTTATTTCCCAGGCATCCTGACTAATTCAGTCCTGGAGGAAGGAGAAAAACACAGGATTTTTTTTTTTTTTTCTACCAACCTTTCTAAAAGAATCCAGTATTCCATCTGGCAATTTTCCTTGCCTAGGTAATACCACTGACAGTAGCACCATTAATTTTATATGAACCCCAGCAGTTCTTGTAAGACCAGGCTGTAGGACTCTGTCCATCACAAGCAGCTATACTTCAGACATGTAAGGTACATTCAAAACAGCACAGCCACTCTAAAGTCTACAAAAAGGTCACTTCTCCTGATCAGCACTCCTTGTCAGAGGCTGCTGAGCAACCTCACTCAGCTCCCCTCCTGAAGGCAGTCCCAATAGCTCCATCACACAACCTGGAGCCAGGCTCCTCTTGGGCCTTAAACTGGAGTCCCAGTTATCTCATTTTTCCACTTGACTGTGCAGTGCAATCAAAAACTGCTCCGTTTTATTTTGCATTAGACTTTGGGCATTGCCTCTCTGCTTCTGGTACAATAAATTAAAAAACAGACGGGGAAAATAACCATCACAGCTCTCTGCAGAGCACTTGTGGCAGGCAGCTCTTAGTAGGCATCAAGTTTTATAGTCCTAATGTTCACTTCCCTCTTACCCAAACCCTCAAATGCTGCACATTGCTCTGCTTTCCTCAAACTCCTCTCAGGAGTGCTGCTTCTCTCCCCCTCCTGGCCTTTCCTCCCTCACCCCCCTTGGACCACCCCCCTGCCCAGCAGACCCCACAGGTTCTCTGGGCAGCCCTAGATGGAAACCATCCTTCCCAGCCTCCAAATTGTAATTGCTTTTTGGTTCAAGGGTCCTCACTGTGCTGTTTGCTTCATTTAAGCCAGTGCTTACTCTCCTGTTCTCAGGACTTGAATGTTGTGGACAGAGAGCAATGCAAATCCTGCCTTCTCCAGCTGGTCCTGTGCATCCTTTCTACTGCTGGAGGCACCATCAGCATCTTCCTAAAGCAGCAACTTCTTTCCATTCCCCATCACCCTCAGGCAGCAAAACAAGATCCTCCCGCCTATGCACTTACAGAAGCCATCCCCAGCCCCTAATTTACCTCTATTTACACCAAAATTAACACCTGAGCATTGTGGCTTTTGATTATCCACAAATATAAGCAAACCATCTCAAAAATCTTTAGAGCACCTTCCAGAACCTATAGGGCACTACAATAAAGCCAATGGAATGACAGGACAGAGGGGAATGGCTTAAACTGTCAGAGGTCAGGTTTAGATTAGCTATAGGAAAGAAATCCTTCCTGTGAGAGTGCTGGCACAGGTCCTGGCACAGGGTGCCCAGAGCAGCTGTGGCTGCCCCTGGATCCCTTGAAGTGTCCAAGGCCAGGTTGGACAGGGCTTGGAGCAGCCTGGGATAGTGGAAGGGGGTGGCATGGGGTGGAACTGGATGATCTTTAAGGTCCTTCCAACCCAGACCATTCTGTGATCCTATGATGAATCTATGAAAATAGTTCTCTTATCTTTTTTTGGAAATATTTTCTTTTGGCCCTATGAGCCTTATGTGCAAGGAATATTTCCTTAACATAAATATGTATCCAAAGAAAGAAAACTGATGTTTTTTAAAAAGGAACATGCACATCTGATTGCTTTTCCACCTCCTTGTTTTTCTGTAGCCCAGACGTCAAAGCACCTAGGAAATGAGGTTGATATATCTTCTCAGGTTTCCTGATGCTATTTGTGATAAAAAATAAACACATGGGATTATTTACTCAAAAATTACTCAGGAAATGCCATTAATCTCTGGCTTCCAGCAGTGCTTTGCTCAGTTTAGATTTTTGCAATGGCTCTTGGTCACAACTGAGGCTGTCTGAAACACCTGACACAGCATGAGCACAGCCAGCACCTTCCTGCATTNCAAAAACGCCCTTCTTGTACGCTTTTAGAACAAAATAGTCCCCATACTCGGGTTTCTGTTCCCCAGCCCCTCAGCTGGGGTTTGATACACAAATGCCTTTCAAGTGGCCCATTTTTCCCTAGGAGAAACTGTTCCCTGCAGAATGCCCAGCCAGGGGTGCTGCTGGCCAGCCCCTTCCCCGTGAATCGGCGTCTGTGCCGCCCAAATCAATAGCGGTCTGTGCACACACAGAGCCCGTGTCACTGCAGGCCCAGCCTGGCCTCAATGATCTGCTTCACTCCTGAAAGGTTTTCACTCTCCACTGAACCCCCAGCAGGGTAAAATAAACCCTGGTTCAGGCAGGGAGGAGGGTGGAAGGCACTGCACAAATGTATGCATTGCTCCGAGCATCCTCAGCAGTGACAAGGGCTGTTTTTCCAGGGTTCTCTCAGCTGGAGAAACGCAGTTTGCAGAGATCTCAGACAGCACAATCAGCAAGCTTTGCCTAATATTATAGATCTGGATCTGCTGCTCTGATTCAGAAAGGTCAGTGCTATATGGTGTGTCACAGTGAGCTCATTGTTCTTGCTATTGAGTAGGGGCCATGCTTTAATTTTGGTATTGATGAAATAATGAAAGGGCCATTTCCATAGGAAACCACAAGAATTAATCAGCCAGAACACAAGGACCCTCATAACCTGCTTTCAAGCAGGGAATTCACTTTGAACTCAAGGACATCCTAATTCTTGTACCTGGAGCCCCACACCTCTGTCAAAACAACTCTATTTTGGGTCTGCATGCAGAGAAAGGCAGCCATGCTCTGTGTGCACATTGCTGTGCATGAACTCACCTACTGAAGTAACATTTATTTATTAATATGCATCCCTTCCCCAAGCACACTCCTTAAAGGTCTTCCAGCTACACATTGTAGTCAACAGGTCTTATCTTTCCTACCTGCCTGGTGGATTAGGCACAAACCTTTCCTTAAGACGGAAGCCAAGTAACCATGACTACATTGAGAAACAGGTCTGCAGCCTTCAGACTTTTCCACCAATCTGAAAAGACTGCTCTGGTTTATAACTTTTAAATTGCATTTCTCTCCAAGTCTCAAGTGTAATTAATTTACAGAAATGACCTTCATTTCACCTAAAGACAATTTTTGAAATGTTTCTAAGGCAAATGTCACGTGAGCCTCAGGATGCAAGGATGTCTCAGCCAGTTTCCCTAAGAAAGCAAAAAGACTTCTCTCAAATATTTTTGAGCACAAGTCTCACTTTTGCTTTCAGGGATCCTACTCCCCCATGTCATAATCATTGCCCCAAGACTCCTCAGCCTTGGAGATAGTGAGAACAGCAGAAACAGCTGAACTCTGTCAGCAGCAGAACAATCTCGTTCTTCTCTTCAACCACAGGTGAAGTCTCTGAAAGGTCTGAAGGAAAAGCACATTCATGCTCTTGAAAACAAGAATGAGATGGAGATCACTTCTGCTTGTTCCAAATAACACAGAATGCTGAGTGCTGTGGGGCTGGAGCGACACACAAACAAGGCGGCTAAGTCAGGATTTGAAGGCTGACTTGGCTTAAGCTTGGCTTAAGCTACTGAATAGAAAAATATTATCTTTAATAGGCTTTACTGAATCCCAGCCACATTATTCATCCATAGAGTTTGGGCTCATAGCTCTAAACCTCTTTAACAGCAGCAAGATCCCGTATTTGTGCAACAGCTTTAAAAAGCCAACATTTGTTTGGGCTTACAAACATACTTAAGCCTGTTCTTTAAACAGCAGCTGATGAAAACAGTGCTTCTCAATTAAACCAGCATATATTAACATTTATTAATTTCCTCTCCCTCCTTTGGCTTAGTCTCAGGGTGACAAATAGGCCACAAAGACATCAGCCAGCTCCTGATACCTCAGGTGCAGAGGAGGCCCAGGAGGTGCAGGCAAGCACCTGCCTTCTGCTGGAGCCAGGTTCAGCCAGGACAGAGGGAACTCCCTGTCCCCCAGCAGTGGGATGTCACCTGCCTTAGCACAGGCTGACCTCTGATGCCCTGAAATGCAGTGAGCTGGTTGTCACACTTGGAAAACCAGAAATGGCACAAGAGGCGTTAAGACATTCCTGGCAGGTAATGAGGTGCTAGAGCAAAAGCCCTCCAGATACAGAAATTATTAATTTCTACTCCATCAGGTCATGGGAACATGGCAAAGCTAGGATGTACGACTGGAAAGCAACAAACAAAAATCCAGTCTGTGATGTGCTTTAGATCATGCCTCACACATTAAAATACAAGTGCAAAGTTTGGCTTTTCCTTTTCCCAGTGAAGTGCTTCAAATCCAGCCCCAGTGTTGCCTCTGGTTCACTGTTATCTGCAGAACAAAGATGCTGCAGTGTGTAGTACCAGAAGTGCTCCCACAGCATCAAGTGACTGAAAGGAAAAGGTTTTTCAAGAGAAAAAGGGAATAACATGTTTATTGTATAATGACACAGTGTATATGCTGAAGAAAAAAGAATAACTGAAGTGCTGTTTTCTTTCTCCTAAAGTCAAGGAGGACAGAAACCCTCACTCCATCAAAGTGATTTCCAGACAGCACCAAAAGCTGCTGCCACTGAGAAACATAGGCTTGTAGATGACCAGAATATATCTTGTCTTTCAGCAAAAGAGAGTGTCAAAGTTTTAAGGCCTTGTTGAGAGTCATGAGATCACATTCTCCCTTTCCTTTAAACTATCAGGAGAACTGTAAACCTGATGTAAAGTGTCATTTAAAAAAACCAAAGGCTTCCAGACATCAAAAGCAGTGCAATGCAAACTTAAATATTTGATTCCTAGAAGCAGCCATATAACAAGGTAAGGAAACATACCTATGAGTTGGAAAATAAACTCATAACTGCACCATTTACAATTCTGCCCCTGAGCTCCTGTATTTCAATATATAAACCAGAACGATAATCTCCATATGCTTTCTCTTCAGAACTTAACAAAAAAATGTCAAAGCTAAATGAATGCATTTTATAGCCATTTGCTGGGTTATTTCCTATCTTAAATTGCAGAGTTTCTGGAAGTGGTACTTCCCTGTACCAGCTCAATCAGGGAGGTTGCTGGCCTACAGCCCCAAAATCTCCCTAACCATTATTCCAACAAAGAGAGAAGATTCTGGCCAACTGGCACAACTGCTCACCACACAAACTGGGGCCAGGAAGTTATTAATGAAAATTAAGAAGCAACACAAAATTAGAGGGAGCAATGCCTTGTCCCCAGTTAAGTCAATAGCCATTTTAAAACTGACCATGGTGAGATAAGAACACAAGTCATTGCAATTAAATACTTTTTTCCTTTTTGAAGTTTGGGCTACAATATATTAATTTACTGTTCATCTGACAGGACAATCTGGCTGAAATTTATTTAATGAGGAGAATAAGAAGAAGAAACAAATGAGGCAGGACAGCAGCAGAAGGTTCATGGTGGGTTGAAAAGAGGAGAGAAAAGCAGGGATTGATTATCTCTCCATATGTCTGCAAGAAGAACTGAACTTGAGCAAAATGAAAGACTTTACAAAGCTGATGGAGCCATAAAATGGGAAGCAGTTTGTTCTCCCAAATAAAATCAGATGAGGTGGATTTAGGATGGAGGTTTTCCCAGGATCCCAGAGAACAGAGAGGAAGTCAGGCAGTAAAAGGCTGTTGAGCATGCAAGGAGACCTCCTCCCCATCCAGCACTCCACATCCCATTGGATGGAAATGTCCCAGGGCAGGAAAAGCAGAGACAGCTGTAATCACTCCTTTCCTCCCCCATGTACAGCACCCTGCTCCAGGCACCTTTCCCTACACCCATGTCAGCTAAGGGAGCTCAGCACTGCCAAGGCACCTGAAAAATGAAACAGAGCAGCACCCAGGCCCCAACATCCACAGCACATGCATTTGGGAATTTCAGAACAGAGCAGAGCCAACCCAATCATGTGGATTAAAGGCTTCTGAGCAACTAGAGAGCTTTAGTTGCTCTCAGCTAAAGCTGATTTGGAGCATGCCATCCAGTGGAGTTTCAGCCCAAAGAAAGTACCAGAGTACAGGTACCTGGAGGCAGCTCCACAGCAGAAACCCAAACTCAGTAAGTGGGGACAGCAAAGTCTCTTCAAAAACACACTCCAGACGTGATGTGACCTAGAACAGTGACAAGAAAAAACTTCTCCCCAGGAAAAAGCACAGATGCATCACAGGAATGCCTAACTGCAGTGTGCTGCCCAGGCCTGACCTGTCCCAAGACCAAATGCAGCTGCATAAAACTGGCTGTAACTTAACTCCAATGAAGAATGCCCTATTCACAGCCATGTAAATAGTGCCAGCCTGGGCAGATGATGGCATGTAGCCATTCAGCAGACTGTACATCGATCCCTGCACAAGCAACCACAGTAAGTTACCAGCTTGGACACTGCAGTGGCAAGCACTTTCCATTTGGAGGAGTCCAGAACATACCAAAATTTGTTCTTTTACTCTGCAGTGTTGAGCTGGGTTACAATAACAGTCAGAGCTCACCAACTCCTTTTACTCTCAGATAATGTGCACTGCACTGCCGTATCAGAAATGGATGTGCTATTCAGCTCTTTGATTTATTCGGGTAATATCAATTCAAGCTGATTGCAACCTACTGAAATGGCAACTGCTGGACACACATTTAAATTTAACTATCTGTTGTGACATAGTGATAAATTTAGACTGGCTCCAGGACCAGTGTTTTCTCTACACGTCACTTCACAGCAGTGCTCTATGCCACTGAAAACCTCCGGCAGTCCCTAAATTGCTGTTTGTGTCACTTTCTCCCAAACTTAGCCTTTTGAAGAGCACTGGAAAACCCTACAGAGGTGAGAGAAAGTGTTGCTAACACTGCCTGGATACACAGAGCAATTGCTGCTGACTTATCTTCCACTTTGCCGGCCCCAGTCAGAACCATCCCCACCATTTTTCTGTAAAACACGCACGCACGCAAAAGGAAAAAGTAACAAAACCTAAAAAAGGGCACCTAATGCTACAAAGCCAATACCTGCAGAAAGCCTAGATGGTTTGCAGGGCTGCCCATTTAATAAAGTGAGCACCAGAGGCTCAGAGAGCTTCTTGCTTGGGATTTGCAAAGTACTGCTTCTTCCCCATCTGTGCAGTAGACAGCTGACATCACATGGGTGGTTTTTGGGAGGCAGTGAGCTGAATTTCCACCCTTCTGTGACTCAGGTATGAACACCCTGAAAAATTAATTTATCCTTAGACATTTGTCCCCAAAGGCAAATTGTTTTCCCTGTGAAGCTCACAGGGCTACCAGAACACCACTTAAACGAATGTTCTCCATTATGGGGGCAGCTAACCCCATTTAAAAAAATAAATCAACCCACACAAAACCTGCACCTTACATTTCCTGCACGCGTTTTCACATATGCTACTGCTCTGCATGTGTAAGCAGCAAATAAATCAGTTCCTCACACAAAGGTTTCAATGCAGGAATACACTAATTGGGAATTTAATCCATTTGTGGTCCATGCAATCAAAGATGTGTAAGAAAAGCTTCAATTTCTTGATTCCCCAGGTTTGCTGCTCTTGGGAGCCAGCAAAACACAGCAGGGAGGAATGTGGCAGCCAGGAATGTCAGGATGCTATCTGGCAGTATTTTGTGAGCAAGGTAAACACAGACATCTCTGCTTGCTCCTCCATCAGTCTGACCAGCTCAAAAATCACATAGGTATAGGAGAAAAGAGGATGACCATGTGAAACCTTCCATCTCATAGCAGCTCAAGAAGTGGACAAAACTCAAAGCACCTCCTATGAGATGCTTTGGATGATAACTGGATGCCATTTTGCCTTTCATACTGGAAGTTCATAAGGGAGTTTCACAACAAAGATTTCTGTATCTGATACCTGCACACTGCTGGTGCAGGAGAACACGTATACCAATGCTATGCCCATGAAACAGCAGAGCACTACGTGCAGCCAGACACACAAAATTCACAACAACATACAGCAAGTAAGGAAATATATAATTTCAGGTTGCATTGAAAATAAATTTAGTAACAGAGTACTAGATGGGAAAATCTTCCTCGGAGCAGAGTAGACGAAAGGTTCTTTTATGCAGTGATGCATAAAAGATAAGGACATTTATTTTCTGTTTTCCATAAAACCAGAGTCCTTGTTCTGGCACTATCACCTCAGCCAACCTTTCCTCCCAGCTGGTAGAACACTTAACCCCAGGGTGGTTTCCCAACAAAGAGGAGAAGAATAACAAACACAGAATGCTTTGTAGGAGGTGCAGTGCAGTGAGGGAATAAGACCAACCCACATTCACGCTTTTCTCAGCTGTGATTTGTCTGTGGAAGGTAAAGAAAACAGATGAGCCATCCCTGCCATGCTGCATCTCCTGCAGCAGCCCCGAGGGGTGGCCTCTCCACGCTTCACTCTCCACAGCAACGTGAGGCTCCATCCTTGGGCAGCCTCGTTGGGATCATCAGGGGCGTGCCACTGCCACAGCAAGGTAAGTTACTGCTGCCTTGAATTCCTGCTGGGTACAACCAGGATCAAACAGGCAGTGACAGGCTCCAAGGCAAACACATGTGGGGTTTGTTGTCTCAGCAGAGGTTCTCCACATCGCGCCTGAAAAATTATCCTCAGGATAAGGTCTGCCTTGCCAGGGTCTCTCAAATTGTTTTTCTGCCTAAACAACCCAGGTCTACAATGGAGCAGGAAGAACAGCCTTGGCCTGAAGATTCCTCCAAATCTTAGAGATTTCCTCTTGTGCCTGAACAGTGTGCAAACACAAAACTAAAAAGGAACCATTTCTGAATACTTCTTGAAAAACCATCATGCAGATGAATTCCAAGAAGGAAAAGGACCCCACTGTGCGCTCCACAGCTGCCAAGTGAGAGAAAGCAAAGCTCAAGAGCAAAAGCAACATCCATCACACAGCACAGCCAGGATATTCACACAGCCAAGCCCACAGGAACCCCCTCCCAAACACCACACTGGCTTTGTCAAGGCACTTCTTCCCCTGGCATTAGACAACAGCAGTGCCTGGGCTTTGCCTGTTGGGAAAGATTCCATCAGGAGATGAGTGGTCCAGGTACCATTCCCTCTGTGCTGGTCCTCCACTGGAAGGAGTGGGAAAGGCCTTCTGGAGCTCCCCAAGTGGTTGCTCCAACACTGTGGCTTGCAAAGAGCAGGTCAGCCCAGCCCAGCTCACTGGCTTCCACCTGGCTGCCCTTATGAGCAGTTTGTCTCCCACAGCTAAAGACAGGAACTGTGCACAGATCTGTTAAGTTGGCTTTCTGCTCTCTAAATTAGTAAAGGAGTAAAAACAACAAGCCAGTCACTTAGGAAGAAAAATGCCCTTTACACAGTCACTTAGGGAGAAAAAGAGCCTCTAAACTTTGACTGACACAGCTAGATGCTGCACTAGACAGTGTCCTACAAGTTCTGAGGGACCATGTGGTCCCTCAGCTGTTTATCACCAGCTACCTACAGCACCACCATCATCTGCTTCTGGCAGCAAACAGTCCCTGGGTGTTGTGTCTCTTCAGGCTCCAGCACTGAAGGGCACCCCATCTCCTTTCTTTTGCACTTTCCTCACTTCACTCTGCCCCTTCTCTCTGGCTTCCCCCCATAGCTTTTCTTTTTTTCCCCCTCTTCTTCCTTCCCTCTACCAGCTAATGCATTTCCCTCACCCAAAACCCTACCTTCTGCTCATTAGGAACACAGGAGTAGCTCCCTGTTATGCTGTATTTACTTTAATTATATTATTTAGCAACCAGATGTCTTTGTAAGCTCTGAATTCTTCTATGCAGACTATATTCCTTGATAATCAAGGGAGAAGAAGTTGCAACTCCAGCTGGGACTCAAGGAACTCAATTTGTTTCTATTGGTAGGTGCTTAATAAACACCTCCTTACTAAGGAAGCCTCTAAATAAACATATGAGTACATTTATTTTCATTGCTTATGGGGACGTCTCAGTGAAAATAGGATTTGGAGAAGAAACTACAGCCTAAGATTTCAGTGCCATACCACGAAGTTGCCATGGCCAACAATCCTAACAGCTACTGCAGGGAAGAGAACTGCTACAAGTAATCACAAACTACCACTGAATACTGAAATTTTAAATTAACTGAATATTGACCACATTTTTAATGCTGTCATTAAACCTCTTGAAGATACTGTAATATCATTCCTCAGCTCCTGCAGAGCACCTCCTGCCAGAGAGGTGATGTGCAGAGGGATTACCCCCACAGCAGCACATACCTGCTCCAGACAGGTGACTGCTCACTCATTCCCTCCAGGCAGGAAGAAGATAGCCCTGAGCAGAGTGAGGGGGGAAGAGTCTCTGACCTGATCTGGGTAACAGACACAGGCTACAGAAACAACTTCCACCTGATGCACCCCATAGCTTCCCACACAACCTGAGCCTTTGGATGCTCTCATTGCATTACTGTTTCACATCAAACTGTCTTCATGTTTATCCAGAGGTCATGACCCTGATGGCCTCAGTTCAATTTATTCAAGAGTTACTCTGTGCTTCCCCAGTTAAAAAATGAAGATAATCCTAGGATCCAGCCTCAGACATGGCCAGGAGCAGCAGCTCTTCCTGGACAGAAGGGATCAGAGTGGTTGTGGGCAGGGATCAGCCATGCCATGGGCAGATGAAGGGATCAGAGTGTGGTTCTGAGCAGGGATCAGCCATGCCATGGGCAGATGAAGGGATCAGAGTGGTTCTGGGCAAGGATCAGCCATGCCATGGGCAGATGAAGGTATCAGAGTGGTTCTGTGCAGGGATCAGCCATGCCATGGGCAGATGAAGGTATCAGAGTGGTTGTGGGCAGGGATCAGCCATGCCATGGGCAGATGAAGGGACCAGAGAGGTTCTGGGAAGGGATCAGCCATGCCATGGGCAGATGAAGGGATCAGAGTGGTTGTGGGCAGGGATCAGCCATGCCATGGGCAGATGAAGGGACCAGAGAGGTTCTGGGCAAGGATCAGCCATGCCATGGGCAGATGAAGGGACCAGAGAGGTTCTGGGCAGGGATCAGCCATGCCATGGGCACATGAAGGAATCAGAGAGTGGTTCTGAGCAGGGATCAGCCATGCCATGGGCAGATGAAGGTATCAGAGTGGTTCTGAGCAAGGATCAGCCATGCCATGGGCAGATGAAGGGATCAGAGAGTGAAGCACCCCCATGCACCAACCACAAGACAGCTGCAGACAGGGCAGCACGTGGTGCTCAAGCAGCCCTGGCTCACCTGCAGAAACAGGCAATGCAGGGCTTTAAGACACAGCAGACTTTGAATAAGCTGGGAAGAAAGGGGAAAGCACCCAGCTGAAGGGATGATCAAAGGAAGAGGCAGCAAAGAGGACAACTGCAGCTCTGTGAGCACATGAGCCCTCAGCAGCACCTCCTGGAGCACTTGGCTACCCAAGTCCAGCCCAGCTCCCTGCAGTTGCCTCGCTGGGCCTTCATCAGGAGGCTTATTTACTAAACCAGGGAATAATACATCACATGCAATGTAATTTACTGCACAATTTCACAGCTGGTCTAGAAAAACTCATCCTGGTGTCACTGTGATTACCAGCCACGACCTCTGTGTCTGTCTTTTGAGCTGGATGTTTTGTGCTGCTTCATCCATAATTGTAGCACAGGACAAATCAGTTGGCTCCTTTTTTTTTTTTTTTTAAATCCCAAAAGATAACATCCCACTACCCTTCCCCATAATTAAATACAACAACTCACAGTATGTTTATGATGATTAAATTACATCATTATGCTTTTTTTTTTTTTTTT
>VZRH01003781.1:1407-38100 GCA_013397555.1 Urocynchramus pylzowi | reverse complement strand
AGAACAGAAGGTAAAATAAATACAACCTATAATTGTTAGGCAATCTCTCCCCTGCCTGGAGGTTTTCACAAGGCAGGTACCCACACCCATCAGCAAGGATTCACTAACAAGCCAAAGAAATAATAGAAACCAGATCAATGAACATGGGTTTCCAGGCTTCCTTCTTGGCTGGCACAAGCCCTGCTCCCCATTGTCCAGCAATCCAAGAAGAGCAGCAGAGGGCTGGAAAGTACTGCTTTAATTATCACCATAAGTCTCCCAAACAAGGTTCTTGAGATCTTTAGCTGCTCTAAACACTCCCCTGATAACAGGCAAGGAATCTGCTGAAAGAAGGGGTTTTGGGGGGTAATTCAGGAGTGTGGAGGTGACTGGGGAACACAGAGCTTCAAAACCAGCCCAAGAGGCAGCAAGAGGTGGGAAAAAACAGACACACAGAAAACCTGAGCTGGCTTTACCCTGTTCTGATGAAGGTCCACCAGGGATGTGTTTGGAGCAGGTACCATCATTCATCTCTCCATATTTCTCAGAATCCTCCCCCAGTCCCTAGCAGCTCATGGAGCAGACCTCCTGAGCCACAGGTTGTTTCTCTGCATTTAAAGACTCCTTGTGGAATTCTCTTCTACAAACGTGCTCCTCACTGTATTTTAAAATGTGTCAAAGACTTTAGTGGTGTTTAAAAGAACTTGGGAACTTGGGCTTAAAGCTGTCACCACCATAAATAAGTGATTAATTCCAGCAATGGGTTGTGCCTACTCTTGTTAGAGATTAATCTGGCTCCCCCCACCCAATGCACACAGACAAGCCACTTTCCCTTGAAGAGGTGGCTGGACCCGTGTCTTCCCACATTTGGACCAATTCCCCAATCTTGGCAAAACCATCACAGCTGATTCCAACCTCCTCCTGGTCCCCTCTCTCAGCTCTTCACCCCTGGAAAGCTGCAGGGCTTTCCCAGATTGATGTAGGGAAGGAGCCCCAACCACTGTGCCTGCTGCAGGTGCTCCACTGAAAAGCCATTTCCTCGGAGAGACCTGCATGGCTACATCCCCACATCTCTGCACGTGGCTGCTTGACAACCAACCTTCCATGGTAAGATCAGGAGAAATGTCTGAACAGCACTTTGAACTTTTACACATTCCAGTACAACACAACATCCAGAGCACAAAATTCACTAGCAAGTCACCAGGCTAAACAAACCCACCCCCACATCTCTACCTCTCTGCCCACTCCCTTCTCTTTGCACCTTTGTTTGCATAACTTATTTATTAATTAAATGTATTTTTAATTAGCCTACAGCCTGCCAGCAATAAACCAGCTTTTTACCAAGTGAACACCAGTGTGATCGAGGGCTTCAAAATATCATCTGATGTGGTTTTTATGCTTGTGAATCCTGAACAGAAGCTGTGTGAGCATTATGTGTACCTTTGCCTCTCCTGCAGCATGGTGGCACGTGTCTGAGTGCCCACCCACAGCAGGTTTCAGTAAAACAGCAGTAACAGCTCAGAGGGCTACTCTGAGCCCTTTTTTTCTGAAGGCAAGCAGGTGGAGATGAATGATGATATACAGAAAGGGGGGAGATTCCAGTTCGTGCTCCTGCTAAACTGCTCAGTGACCCATTTTTAATGATTTAGAGGATCACACACAGAGCTTGACTTTTTATACAGAAAATGCTTAGAACAGTTAAACTATGCACAGAGACTCTAATGCAAAGGAGTCAGGGAAATCCCTGGGAGCATCTTGAAGGACGGCTGAGAAACCAGAGCCTGAGCTGGAGCTGCTGCACCCCCAGCAGTCCCCCAGGGCCACCCCCAGCACTGCTGCCTCTGTTCTCTTCCCAGGTACAGGCTGTTCTGCCCAAGAACTTTTACAAATACACAAATGCTCCTTCCCAGGTGTTTCCAACTGGACCTCCTACTTTTTTTATGTATTAAAAACTACATGATAAGCTTCTGTCTCAAGCCTCTCCTCTCCTGCTACTAAAATAGCCTCGGTCAGCACTCTCACAGGCTGGGACAGGCTGCTTGTAGGGGCTAAACACTGCAGAGAAGAACTAAAAAAGCTGCTGAACAAATACACATTCTCCCTTTGTAAAGTGTATTTGTCTTTCAGATTTCTATTGTATTTGTATTTCATTTCCCTCTTTTGAAAAGAATGAAAATAACAACCAACAAAACCAATTCCTTTTTCTTTTCCTGCAAAGGCAGTTAAATCAGCCTCTCCACCACTAGTTCATCACCCAAGTTAATTACAGCAAAATGTGCTGTAGCCATTTAACAGGGCCAGAAGCACTGTGTGGCTTCTTCCAGGATGGAAATGGCATCAAGACCATAAAGGCAAGGCTGGGAGCAGACCATACAGCCAAGGACACACCAGTCTGGGAATGCAGGGAGAGGCCAGTCCTTTTGGAGTAATTCAGCAGCTATCAGCTTGATTTCTTTCACTCCTGTGTAGCTTCAGAAAACATAAACATGATGTTCTCAACACAGCATCCCACCTCCCCACTTTGTTCCCCACTCATTAGATCAGAAGACACACTGCAAGAGGCACCTGTGAGTCACTAGGGCAGATGCACAGGGTGTAAATGTTTTGTCTTACTTTAAAATGCACTGATTTACCCAAGGGAGTTCACTCCAAGAAACAACCACCTTATTCTTGTACCCTTCTATCACCTCCCTGAATTTAATAACCTCCAATTAGCTTGAAGAGCAAAAACATCCCCAGGTGTGCTGGGATAAAAATCACCTTAGCCAGGCCATTTCCATACTGTACAGTTGTTCTCACTTTGCTTAAAATGTGTACAGCTGCTTCAGGGGCACCATTTCACAGGCACAGGTTGCTCCATAAAACCACCAGCATGAGCTCTCTAAATCCCAGGCTCCTGCCCAGAGCTGGGTGCCAGCACACTGCCAGTCACTAAGCTTTGCCATAAACCTTTAGGAAAAGCAATTCTTCATCTCTAATAGAAAATTCCTTCCTTCCTTCCTTCCCTTCTTCCCTTCCTTCCTTCCTTCCTCCCTTCCTTCCTTCCTTCCCTTCCCTTCCTCTGATAATTTGATGCTGGACCATCCCACAAGACCATCTCAGTATTTTATAGAGGCAGCATAAAAATTCACAAGTTAAAAAACCCCACCTCAATGGCAGAGAGATCTCCAGTTCGACAAGAGTGGTTTAACATTTCCCTGCTTTTCTACCACACGGTATAATCTTTTTTTGTTCTCTAAATGCACCCGACATTTCATGCTCTAAGGACTAGCACAAGGTGAAGAGCTTTCCCCTTCTAAAGCACCTTTGATGGGCCATCAACACTCAGGTGAGAAATGCTGCTGGGTGTTACCTGCAGGAGTTATTTAATCCATTTTGTAAAGGTTAGGACAAAATTAAGATCAAAGTTTCATGCTCTCCACACTTCCTTTTGTCTTTTTTCTAATGGTATTTTTAAGAAATTATTGCTGCAATAAAGGAAAGGACAAATACATGTCAGTGCTAGAAAACAAATTTATATCCCTGCTGTGACAAATGGGCCGTGCCACACTGTGTCCCTGGTCGGAGGGGACGCCCCAGCCCGGCCTCACTTAATGGCAACTTCTCATCCTCTCCTGCCAGGCCAAGTTCCCATCTGGAGATTTGATATTTGCCTTCATGGCTGGTTCTTAATCAAATAGGGTACTTTTAGAATGAAATTACCGTGGCTGTATTACAGATATAACACATCTCACTTCAAGGGCATAAGCCAACCATTAAATGATGGACATTAGAAAGAAACTTTTCCTTGTGAGCAAGTTATTATGTCCCAACGGTGCCACTCACATTTCTGATGGAGAACAACACTTTTGCCCCACACTGTCCACCTCCTGTGCACCTGCATCCTACCTAGCACATGGGATTTACTCCTGTTTCTCACAGAGGAGATGTCTGCAAGCCTCAGGCTCTGACCTCTCCTGCAAGGCCTTTCCCCTTGCAGAAAAGCAAGTGGGGGCACAGCAAGGAACGTGGTAGCAGACAGGACCATTGATATTTAGCAGCTGCCCAAAGAGGCTGGGGTTCTCCAGCCCTGACCATGTGCCAAGGGAGCCCCAAGAGCTTCACCACTGCCTTCAGCCACGTCAGGAAGAAGCACATCAGGATCACGTTCATTTATGGACCTCAGAGGCACCTAATTTCCATTCTAGGGGATGTGTCATGATTTGAGAGGGCTCCCCTCTCTTGAGAGCACTACTACAGCCATGTGCCACAGCTCTTTGTGGAGTTATAGCAATTTAGGATCATGAAACCACCCAAAACTTGCCCCAGCAGCTGCCCAGCAGCCCATGTGCCCACCAGAACTGCTCTGTCTGGGAAGATTTGCCAAGAAGAGGCCCCTTCCCCAGCACTAACTCCACTCCAAATACTTGGGAACCCCCAAACTGTGACAGGCTCCAGATGAACACGTTCCTGTTGCAAGCACAAGGTAAAGAAAATGGTTCAGCTGAGGAGGCAGAGACTGAGCTGTACAAGATCAACTTATCAGCCATCATTTTTAGTGGCATTTCTGTGTAGTTACTTTCAAATTATTCATTATCCTAAGTTTTCTTTTCCTCCCAGCTTGAAGATAATACAGAAATAACTTGATTACACACACTTCCCATCAGTGGCAACGGTACTGCAGTACAAAAAAAGGTTTCCTTGTTACTGCCTAGTGCTCAGTTTTCTGATTTGATTTTTTCACGCATTTAATACAGCTTGTTAAGTAGCAATATAATCAAGAATGGCAAGTACGAAGACCATTTTTACAGCAATTAAATCATCTCTAAAGAAACCAGCAATAAAAAGAGTTGGAAAGAAAATCTGATCCTACTGGAAATACATTTGTTTTAAAAAGGACGGACTTGTTAGAAAGGGAGCTGATTAAATCAGCTGAGGCACTGTATAAAATAATTGAGTGGGGGGGAATTGGGCTGGTTAATTGTTGTGCTGTAAACATTATTACTGCAAACCTAAGTATTTGCAGAGATTATGGTAGGGTGTTTGTTCTTCCAGTAATGAAACCGAGGTCTCTGTCTGGAACAACAGGCGTATATAATACAATATAATCATACAATAATATAATGTACAGAATTATTAAATATTGCAAAATTCAGAACAGCTCATCTCTCATTTCTTTCAGCAACAGATGTGTTGGGGAACTATTTTGACTGGGCAGGTGAAAGCTACAGGACCCATTTCTGGGCATGAAGCAGACTTCAGGGGAATATAGTATTAGAAAATCACACACACATTTAGACACACAGTGACTGAATCACTGCATTAATTTTAGGGAACTTTACAAAAAAAAAATAGGAAACAAAAAAATGCAGACTCTGAAAATCCCAGATGCCACAAAAAGGGCTTACAAAAGGGGAATGTCATTCTTTCCCATGTTTTGCATGGACCTTCCAGGTCTACAGCCCCTTAACTCCTTTGGGCAAGGGGAGAGGAAAATGTGGGAAGCAGGAAGAAGGGAAAAGCTGTCCCAGTCCAAATCCACAGCAAACTAAGAGGAAGGAAAGACATTTAAAATAAAGGAGAACAGCAGGAGGACTAGGGAAGGGCTGCAAGGTTTCCCACAGCTTTTTTCCCTCTGGAATTCCTCTACAAAACGTGTGCCAATCTTTCACATTGTAGCATGGCTCCCACTGCACGGCCTCCTCTCTTGGTTTTCTGCAATGCAACACTTTTCCCCAAATGGAGTGGCTCCAAAGGGAACTCCAGTAGATTGACAGTGGGGAAGTTAATAAGTGTGGTGGGTGTCGATGCCTTAAGTCTTGGCTTTCATATTTTTCAGATTCTGTGCTCCTCTGGTGTGTAGCTCTGAGCTTCATATTAAGTGTTATCAAGTTCTCTTCACAGGGCTGGTAGACAACAATCCTTTTCCAGCTTGTCCAAGGACAACTGTTGTAAGCTCCAGGCCCAAAAAGTATCAACAATGGTGATTTGAAAAGAGAAAAACAAGAAGGATGGGACTTAACCTAAAGCTATAACTGGACAATTAACTCCAATATGTAAATGGACCAAAACTTATAAAAGTGAGAGACCCTGTAACCAGTTGTGCATTTTGTGACCATTTTGGGTCCATCTTGGGTGCAGCCCTGGCTGGGCTCTTGTGCTGCCCAAGGTGGATCCATTGAGGCCTCCTAATAAATCCCTACTTTATTCTTTAGCTCTGTCCAGCCTCTGCTCTAAGTCAGCCTTCACAAGGCATCAGTTCGACTGCTCAGATGGGGTGAGATGCTCACCTGGGGGGGAAATTGTTACAGAGATACAAAGCAATCACTTTCTCAATAAAACATAAATATGTGTGTGTGTGTCCAAGAGCGTACAGCCAGGGGTAGCCCACATGCCAGTGACTCCCTGTCTGGAGGGGCAGGGACCAAGGTGGAACCAAGGAACCAAGCAGGGATGCCCCAGGGATGCTGGGGGTGCCCAGCCTGTGGCTCCAAGCTGCCATTTGCATACTTACTCCTGCTCTCTGTCTCAGCCATTAGCTTCAAAAATACTGCATTGAGGATAGGAAAAAGGGTTTATAAGGAAAATAAACACATCTTTGTTTGCTCTGAAAATGGAAACTGTAGGATTAAAGGCATCTGTATGAAAAGTAAAATTACAGATGAGCTGGAAGCTTAAATCAAAGAAGTGAAGACCCAAAGGTATGCACTGTGCCCCATTAATCTACCAGCTACTTGAATACCCTAATCCTTTACTTTACTCACCCCTTTTCTTTCATTTTCCTACCCTGATTAGTTACTGCCCCTTCATAAGCAGCCATCTCCACCTATAGAACAGAGTTCCTTTCCCAATAATGGAAACATTCACCTTGCAACTTCCCCATGCTCCTGCTTAGCTGCACAGATACTTCTGGGCCTCAAATCTGGCTAACTGCAGAGCACCAAAGTGAATGAGCAAACCCTGTGTTGGTTTACACAGACTGGCTCATCCTCAGACATGCTGGAATCCAGCAGTGACTGGGAACCTTAGGGACAATTACTTGAGTCCCCATCACCACTTGACCAGCATAATGTTGTCTTCAAGGCCATCAAGGCCTGCTACCCATCCAGGGAAAGGGGAAGAAGAGTCTCAGGTTCAAAAGGTACTGTGCTATGAAGCTCTTACTCCAATCTGGGTACTGCTGCCTTGTTTCCTTGCACCTTGTTGTTTTGGTTATTCCCCCTTCAGTCATGTCACAGTGAGATGCTAACAGGCTGCCAAATAAACCCTTTGGAGAACATAAGGACGTTACATGCTTCGTGATTCCTAAAGAGAACATCAAGTGCCGTGTTAAGGATTTTACAGAGCTCCATTTAACTCCTGTGTGCTGGCATTAGGCTCCCATGAACAACCACTCCACACAAAGCTGTGCCTCTGCTTTCTGCACCCTCCACTCAACCTCTGCTGCTCCTTCCCTGCCCGGGGCAGCCACAGGAGCAGGGATGTGAGGAGCACTCAGGATGCCCATGAGGAACAGGCCAAGGGAATTCCTCAGATTTTTGCCTCAAAAACAGCATATTGCTTTGGGAGCCAGGCATCTTAAAGGACACAAAAACAAGCCCTTCACTGAACACAACGCTTTCAAGAGGCTACTATTATTTTTTGATAAGCTACGCTTGTCCAAAATGGCAGGACATTTAAGAGAAAATGACACTAATTTATGCAAAAGTCAGCAATATAATTGCAATATTCATTTCTACCTCAAGTCAATTTTCAAGGTGGTAATGGAAACCAATATGGATTGAATGGGAAACATCTGGCAGGGAAATCCAAAGAGAGAGGCTCAGGAAATGTGAGAACTGCAGAGAGACTTGCTCACTTCTGCTGCCGAGGTGAAGGTACACACCACCACCACTCAGCCACACTCCTGTGCACAGGCTCTCCAGAAAACAAGGACTGTCTTCTCTACCCAAACTCAACCCAAGGAGAGAGAAATGCAACAGAACACTGCAAATGTGGCACAGCATGGCAAACACCCCAAAACAAGCCCTTGGAGAGATGCATGACTGGGTAAGTCACTGGTAGCATTGGCAGTAGAAAATTCAAGGCAGGAAATTTTGCAGTGTTTTAACCAAGATGCATTCCCCATCTTCCCAATCCCTTTCTGACACTGAAATACAGCCTGGTAACATAGATAAAACCTCCTGCCACAGAGCTGGCTGAAATCTAAAAGTTTACTTGAAGTACTTACCAGTTCCTGATGTGAAGGTGAGGAATGGAACAAATCACCCTTTCCACGTGTTTCTGCTGCAAAACCCACAATTCCTTCAGCCAATAACGAAAGCCTGGGTGGAACCACAGAACATTTCTGACCTAAGAAAGTCTACTCAGCTACCTCTCTTTCTGCTCTGCTGGATCTAAAGCATGGTGCACACCTTGCTGGAGAAGCATGGGGTACCAGCCTAAAACCTGGAAGAGGGAAATTCCTACACTGCTTCAGGAAAAAATGCCTTTCTCACTGGATCACTGTATCTGTCAGGTGCAATGTCAAGAGCAGGAACAAACCCCACAAAAATGCCCTGTGATGATGATTGTCTCTTCTTGGAGAGATTTAATGAAAAGAACTCTTTCTTCTGTATGTAAAAAAAAATCATTTAAATGATAGCTAATTCCCATAATAGCTGCTATAATGGAGAAGAAAAACACCAACAAGTTACATTAGTGTTCCAGATGAGTTTTTAAGCATTTTTTTTCCCCAAGAATTATCCTCCAAGGACCCCAGATAACCAAACAAACAGCATTAGACAGAACAGGGACATAGAAAAAACCTCAAACCCCATCACAATGAGGGAAGACTGCTACTACATTCATAACTTTTTAATAAAAAAGGTTGCTGGAAAGAGAAGTTCTGATGCCTTTTGTTGAACAAAAGCCAGTTTGTCATTAGTACAGTGCAGACAAGGTTGAAGAACGCTTTGGCCATTTGAAATTCTGGACTCTGAAGTATTTTATTACCAAGGCTAGTGAAAGCTTGGATGAATCAATATTCTTTGTGCATCCACTGCACAGTTCAAAGCTGCCTGTCTGCTGATTCCATGGCTGCACATACGTTTGTCAAGAACTCTAAAAGCTGTATGGGGAACATGTACATTTGTAGAAAACAATACCAAAAAAATAAAAAAAAGTCTGCATTAGTTTACCCTTCGTTTCCCCCTTCAATTTTCCATTTTCTTCACCATGTCAAATGTTCCTACAGCACTCTCTTCACATATCCAACAGTTTCTAGGTATCTAACAGTTTGCTTCCTCATAATACTGAATATTGAGCATTTATCACTCTTTTCAGGCAGGAAAATCTATTCACTTATAACACAAATTGCCTGAAAGTCACCAAGAGTCCTTCAAAGTGACCTACAGGGCTGCTCTGGCAGGAACAGCAGCAAAAAGATCCTTGCTGGCAGATTCCTTTGAATCATCACTGTCTGTTACATGGTGTTGATCTGGAGCATCCCTTCAAAGCCCTGTGACTTTAGACTTGTTTGAAGTTACACTCCCCAGGTGAAAAGCTATGGAGGTATAGGTTTCATACAGGCATGGAAATTTAGAGTCAAGAATGATTGCACCTGAAAAATGTGAACTCTTGGGACTCCCAGGTATCTGAGAAGAGAAAGCAGATCTTGTGGATGACACAAGATGGTAAAATTAGAACAGCTGCCGTGGTAACACAATGGGCAATTAAATGAGCTTTAATCCTTCCACAGTAACTTAATAGGACCTGTAGAAATGTTAGGCTGGGATTCAACTCAGCAGCAATGCCAGCAAAACATGGTTTTGATTAATTATGAGAATGAGTTAATCAGTCTGGTGTGATTCATAAGGAAAAAATGGACATAGGAACATAAAGGTCTACTCTGCTGTGGAGCAGTACCAGGACACTTCCACTTCGGAGCAGGCTCCTACATCACAGTCTTTCAGACGAGGTCAGTGTTAGCCCAGCACCCCCTAAAAAAAGCTTCATTTTCCTGCTCCCCAAGAACACAGCAAAACTCCTGACAACTTTCACACTTTGAAAATTGTGTCAATTACAAACCTGTATAACAGGAAAAGTATCCATATTCGGAGTTTTGGAGCTTCCTGTTTCCTGGGACAAAGCCTAAAGCTCAGTCTCAGCCTCTCACTTAATGGCATTAAAAAACAAAGCAGAAAACATGCTGCTTTACTTCCCTTAGCAAAGCACAGGAACTAATGATTGTGCTTACAATACACTAAATAGAAGCTGAATTGTTTAGGTAAACAAAGACCTAACTATGGAGAGCTTAGAAAGGACATGATCAGCAGTTCATCATCTGAGACTGTTCAGAAAGCCCAGTACTGATCACTGGGGTATTCCAGCAGAGACTAGAATTAGCAGTACAGCATTTCTGTCTTCAGCTAGTTTTTAATTGCACAGACACTCTGAACATTTCACTACCTGAGCATGACCTGGGTGAGCTACACTGAGACTCACGACGTGCTTTTGCTTATTAACACCACCAGTGCAAGGTCTGGCACCAGCCCGATGGCTCCCACTGCACACCTTGGCCAACAACCCTAAAGCCACCAATCATTTGTGATACAGCACAAAAGCCAGGCTCATCTTTGTCAGGAAACTATTCAGCACAACATGGTGGTAACGTGTCTGTTATGCCTTGTGAGGAGTCACTTTGGGCTGGACACATCCCCAGCTCTGCCTCCATCACAGCCAGCAGCAGGACCCTGAGCAAAGCCCGTGTCGGCCTCACTTGGGGCCAGGGCTGGCCCAGATGGCCTCCATCCTCCTTGGGTGGGGCCACCCAAGCTAAGCTGGCCATCTTATTGGTGCCAGTCCTCAGGTGAGGGAGCAGGGAGGTGATCCCTGCCTGAAGAGCCAGTCCTGGAGGAAGACACAGCTCGAATAGTCACGCTACTCTCCACACAGTGCTTGTGCAACTGCAGCCTCCATCAAGTGCTGTTTTGACAGCTTGAGATGAGGGACACCATTCCTCATGAAGGCATTCGAGCTGTAGCCACTGACTCAGAAAGTACCTCGTTCACACTCTGCATCTGCCAATCTTAGCAGTCTGCCTACGCTTTAGGAATAAAGGAGGAAATCAAGGTAACGTGACATGTAGGATATTTCTGAATATTGAATTCATGGCACATTGTTGATTCATTTATAATTCATCACAAATTGCAATGCAAATATTTGGCTAAAGTGCAATGATGTTGGGAAAAACAACCTTTTTTTTGTTGTTCTTCTTTAAACAGAGACCAGAAATAACACTTCCCACTTAGTCTAGGAGTGAATCCACCTCAGGGAAGACACAAAGAACAGCCAAGTCCCAAATCCTGTGGACTGGGGCCAAGAACTAGAGGGCAAGAAACCCTCCCAAGCAAGGAGGATTCCTTCAGAGAAAAAGTGTAACTGCCTGTAATCATTACAAACAGGCAAATGTTTTCACACATCCATGCACGCCATTAGGACAGAAGAATTAATTTGCTGAAACACCCTGTGAAATTGCTGTGTGGCTAAGCAAATTAAAAAAAAAAATACAGTCAGGTCCAAAAAAATATATATTTGTATTTAATTTAAAAATTATTTTTCCTCACTATTTCATTCCCTCAAGTCAGTCATCCCGACATTTACGCAGTCGGTTTAGCAGGAAGCTCAGGCTTGAACGAAGCAAGAAAGCTTCACCAGAGTGTTGCTGAAAGCCATTTTCTGGACTACAGAGGCTCAAAGGTGGGCAGAGAGAGCTTGTTTTCTGTCTTGAGAGATCAACACCTGCCAGCAAAATTTGTGACACTATTATCTGCAGCCTACAGAGACCTCCAGCGACACCGACCACCAAGAGGAAACGGAACCAGCTATAATCCCTTGTCCCCTGAGGAACAGTATCCTTTGGTTGTTAAGCTCCTGTAAGTTAGATTTTGTTTAATTATGATTACTATCGCTCCCTGTTATCCTTTGGTTCTGCTGAGGCAATGCAAAGAAAGAACAGCAATGACTTGAAAAACAGATAACATCTAAAAAAAGGTCTGTCTTAGAGGTCTAGTGGTTCGCTTGCAGGTCCAATTGCACTTGGTAGGAAAAGTACAGGGAACAAAGCATAAGGCAAACATATATAATTTTTTTCTTGTAAAAAGAAATACAAAAATTCTATACACACCACTCTTATCTTGAAGCAGTTGTCACAGCTTGAAAGTCTTGTGGCTGAGATGGAGAAGATATTCAGGGACATAGCTATGATTAAGTATTTGAAGAAATTACTAAGAGATCACTAGACATCACTCACACTAAATTCTTATTTAAAATGTCTGATGGGAAACGTCTCTCCATCAAGAGAATAAAGCAGATTCAGACAGTGTTAGCTGGAGACAGCCACAGCTGGAAGATTTTGCTCTGTGTGCTGAGACTGCAAGGGCAAATGTATGGTCAGCATGAAGAGCAGAGCTGGAACCACCTGGGCTGAATGTGGCCACAGGAGCTGCCGCTCGAATCGCATCTGGACATCAGCAGGGCTGTGCCACTGAACCTTTGCCAACAGGATAAGGCTCCTCCAGCCCAGGGAAATGGCAGCAGGGGAGAGCAGAGGGGAGCCCTGATTGATTTTCAAAGCCTTTCCCAGGTGCTCCAGCTCCCTCTGACAGGCATTGCCCAGAGGAGCTCACGCCAGCTGTAACCGCAGTGAAATACTAAGAAGAAACTGTCCCAGTTTTGCTTCAGACTGGAAAGTCATCGGGTTTTTTATCGTGCGTTCTTAAACAAATAACACTCTTACTTCAACAAAATCAGTTTCAGATGCTGAGGAACTACTTCTTCTCCCAAACACTAAACAGACGAGATGAAAGCTCCACTGATCTCATCACAAAACGCTCCCACGAATTTAACAGTGCAGGGATTTCCCTTCCTGCATTTGCAGGATCACCATATTACTGTGGTGTGCAGAATGGTTTACACCAGCCTTGCTAATCCAGGCAGGCTCTGAATAGCAGCAAGGCCAGCCAACAAGCCAGTGCTTTTTATTCCTCCCCTGCTGCTTCCTTAGTATGCGCCCGAGCACGCGTGGCACAGAGCATCGGCCTTTTCTTCGCGCTTCCGCGCGGGGCACGGCTCTTGTGGCAGCATCCCCCAAGTGAAGGCTGCCTTCATTCACAGGGGCACACAGGTGTCCTCCCTGCCTGCCAGCAAGGGCAGCAGCTGTGCCGACCTCAGCCAAAAACCCGCGCTCCCAAACTGGGCACCCTCGTGCACAGCCAGAGCCCGACGCCTCGCCGGCCCCCAAAGCTTCATCCAGCACCCAGGGATGCCCAGGAGAGGCCTGGGAGCTGCTGGATGTCCACAGAGGACAATAATCTGTGTATCTGAGTGCATCTGCTGCCCAGCTAATGTGGCCCTTGGTGATGGGAGAGGCACTCAGTGCTGGTTTTGGTTGTGCTGAGGATAGAAATCCTTAGTTCACCCAATGCGCTATCACATCCTATTACTATTACTGACTTAGGGGTAGTTTTCACAGGGTGCACCAACAAACCAAAAAATAATTGATTTCCTCTCATTTATTATTTAACCTAACTGAATCTTATTTTCATAAGCACTTTAGCTGGTGGAACAAAGTATCTCCCATTTCCTGGGTGCCTGACAACAGTTTAGTCCTACAGACGGCCAAAGTCCCTTTCTGGAACATAAATGTATGTGCTGGCACACACATGCTTAGACACGCCCAGGCAGTGCCAGTGCCCCTTTGCAGAAGATCATCTGCTAAGAAAATAAAGCCTTTAATAGGTAATGTCCCAACAACCCAGATATCTCCTGCAGAAACCACAAGAGGCACAAACATTGTGCCAGGTATTTGGCTCAAAAGAGGCAGTGCCTATTTTTTTTTTCAATATATATATATGCATATATATAAAATATATATATAAAGTATGCTTCTGGCTATATAAATATTACTCTCATTTTTAAACCAATGCTTAAATAAGGAATATTTGCTTTTGTCTACAATTATTTGTCAGGGGTTTTTTTCCCCACTGAATGACAGATTATACTCTCTTTTCAAAGTGACAGAACAAAAGAGATTACAGTGATAATCAAGTTACCTCAGATAGAAAGGAATGAGAGATTCAGAGCTACTCCTCTACCCAACAATACTCAGGCTTCATATTTTCATCTACTGGGTGAGCACTATCTCTGTAAGGTTTATTTAAACATATCGCTTTCCCACTAAAGCATTTTCTGGCTCCTTAGACTTCCTCTAAGGATTTTCAGCTAAAAACAGGTTATAGTTTCAAAGCACAGTCATAACAGAAATTGGAGAGGATATATCACTGTAATTGTGTTTACCTTATAATGAAAGAAAATAAGGAATATTCCACCTACTTGAACTAGAACTCAAAGAATGAACAAAAAAATCCAAAGAATAAACCCACTAGGAGGAAACAGAACAATTTCTGTCCATCCCCAGACAGTCTATAACCAAACACTGCAATAATTATCCTGAGACAAAGCCAGCAGCAGAGATTTACACTCCTGGGGAGTACACAGAGCCCATAGTCCTTTGAGCCACGTGAAAGGGAAGTGCCAAAATCTAGAGTGAGCACAATGATCCACCTCCAGACCCCCAGTCACAGTCTAATCTTCCTTTCCCATGCTGCAGGTGAAGAGCTCCAAGCTTAATCCTCCAAGTTTCACAGCTGGGCTTTTATTTCCACCCCCCCTTCATTTTTAATAATAAGCATGGAAGACAAACCACAACTGGTGCCCCAAGTTCCTCTCTAGCCTGCATTTGAGGGTGAGAAGGGGACAGTGTTGGAGCAGCCCTATAGTCCTCTATGACTGGGTCAAGCCCCAGAGCACAGAGGGTTCAAATAAAATCACATACCCAATATAGCCCCCAAGCCTTTTGGTCAGCGTGTCTGACAAAATTCTTCCACAGACAGCAAAGAAAATGCAAAGCAATAAGAAAAGCTTCATTTTCATATAAGCTTTCAGCAGTTAAAGCCTGGATTTAACACCAAACTAGGGTCAGTTCCATCATGAGGAGGATCTGGCCTTTTCAGGCTGCTTTTTACATCAGCTCAGCCAGTTAACAAGCACACTGCTAAGATGGGAGCTCTTTGCTATCATACAGTTACAAACACTATCAGGCAACAGTGGGCAAGTATCAAGTTAAAAATCTCAAAAATGGGGTGGAACCTACTGGATACCAAAACACCAAGCCAGAGCCATAATCCAGCCTAAAAACACACGTGGGTGAACCTCAGGGCATCTCTCTTTGGCCCATCAGGCAGCACCTCTCTGGGAAAGGGCTTTCACCCACAGGCACTCAGAGTCATAGAAATGTCCAAGTCTTCATCTTTTGTTATCCTTTTTGTCTCTAAAACATAGGACAGCTTCCATTTTTTAGTACACCCATTGTTCAGTCATGAGCACAGTATTTGCATTCATAAAGGCTCCCTGAATGTGAGCACTAGAAATGTAATTCTAAGTATTTATGGAGTGGTCTAGTCTCAAAAACACCTCCAAGGAAAGTGTCCCAGGCCTGCCCATCTTAAGTCTGCAGCTCTAAATTAGACCATGCCAGGAATCATTTTTTGGCAAAACATTTTCTTTTTCCTTTGCTGCGAGTGCCACGTCCTCAAAACCCAACCACGCTGGTCTTGATGAAAGCTTTGTTACAAAAAGACCATAATTTCAAAACCACTGATATTTTTGGCCTTTGAAAGCCATCGTGGGATAAGGCAAACTTATCTGGGTTACAGGTGCAAGACCCAGACAGAAAATGAGGTGGGCGAGACAACCCCTAAGCCATGTGTTCCTTGGGCTGTGGGGATGCTCTTTCCCAAAATCCTAGAGATTTAACAAATGGCTGCGAGCACTGGAATTACCAGCACTCTTCTGTTCCAGAGGCTGAGCCTTCTGCCCTAATAAAACCTCTCCTCTTCACGTGGCAGCTGCTTTTAAAGCCTTTGGTGAGCCAAGGGCAGTACTCTAAAGGCAACCCAGTGATTTCCAAACAAAACATACAGCCAAGGTTCACTCCATCATCTGAGAAACACTGCTTCAGATGGAGCCAAACAACCAAAAATATATTTCTCACTGAATTTTGTCTTATATTTCTTTGCATGGCAATTAAAAAGCTTATGGCCAAAGATATAGGAAGCAGTAAAAATGATGCATATGAGAAGATCTTACTGAACTTAATGCAGCATGAAATTATCCAACGGGCTGCTTTAAATACTTTGCTGTAAAAATACACACCATAAGAGCATGTTTCACTGCTCTTTGTTTAATAGTGGAGTTAATTAAGAAAAAAGACAGTATTTTCACAGATTAAAAAAAAAAAAAAACAAAAACAATATCAAGTATTTATGTTCTCAGAGAGTTCCTAGACATACAGCTCACTGAGAGCAGCAGCACTAGGCACAAATGTAGAACACCAAGGACTCACTTCTTTTTAATTCCCTGAAACCAGTCTTTTCAAAGCATTTGAAATACTACAGGAGTCATACTTCTATTCTGATTGACTTTTCATTTTACCGGGCTCAACATGTTTAAACCACTATCTTGACGTGACCTGAAATATTCCAGGGTTATGGTTATTTTATAAATGATTATCAAGAGCAAATTTACAAATTAATCCTAACGTAGCAAGAAAAAAAAAAAAGGCAAAAAAAAAAAAAAGGAGACTGTTGAATAATTTCAGCAACACTTCCCAATGTTTGCACAATTCTCTGTTTAATTCCCACTAGTCAAACGCCTCTGCTGGCACGGATAGCTGGAGATGTAGCACTGCATATTCTGGCCAATTAAAGAGTTCTTTTTTTTTTTTTTTTTTTTTTTTTTTCCCCTACTTTTTTTTATTTTTCCCGTACTGACAAAAANTAATTCCCACTAGTCAAACGCCTCTGCTGGCACGGATAGCTGGAGATGTAGCACTGCATATTCTGGCCAATTAAAGAGTTCTTTTTTTTTTTTTTTTTTTCTTTCACCTAATCTTATTAACTCTTCCAGTACTGACACAAAGACATCTGTTCCCATTAAACTTCCCATTTTAAAAGTTAATGGGACTTTCTTCAAGCAATCCTTTGGTGGCCCACTACATTCAGGAAAGGATCCAGATCACCCATCAATGTGGGACCACGTGTATTTTGACAGCAATGCTTGTAATTAATTTCTTATCTTGCACCATGTCAGGTGGCTGGTACAGCCACATGCTAATTCTCCTCCCTGCCACTTGAAATGCATCCCCTCTGCCTGACGAGACCAGCCATGAGAGCATCTGAGATGAAGCAAACAACATTTCTAAAATTCAGCAGGAAACAGGTGGACACAAAATAATCTTTAAAAAGCAAATTAAAGCAGCAGAACGTGAGTTTTGCCCACCAAGCACTTCAGCTGCAATTTCAAATGTGGTCAAAAGCTGTCAAATATGTTAATCTTAATTTCTCTTAAAAACCTTGCAGTTGATAGAATGCTGAAGGGGAACTTTTTAAATGTTGTTGGTATCATTCCTCACTCCACTGTATGCCCAAACTACCTGCTTGGTTTTATATTTTAAAGTATGTGCTTTTCTATTGTACTTTTTTTCTTCCCCCACTAGGCCAAGGAAAGAAAATAATGCTGAGGATACTTATTTTCTAAAATACTCTAATGAAGTCAGTGGAGACTCCAGGAGCTCAATGCCATAAACAGAGAAAAGAAACAGAACATATCAATCAAACCAACCCAGCCTGAATTGCATCTATAACAAAACAAGGAAGGAAACAACAGCCTATTCAGCAGGGGAATAACAGAGAAAATATTGACTTGTTAAACTATGGACATATTTTGAGCTCTGAGGAGGCTGTAATTGTTTCTAAATAAAGCTAAAAGTCCAACAGTGTGGTCAGCCTGCTCCTGGAAGGATTGTGCTGCTGCACTACGAACAACAGGTGGGATTTTTATCTTTTTTTTTTTTTTTCTTAAAACACAAATATCAACATCTGCTCATTTTCTAAAGGCAATAAAAGCTATGCACACCCATACTTCCTTTTTTGGCCACAGAAAAACTTCTGTATTTGTATCACACTTCATTCCTGTTTTTATTGACCTTTCAGATGGCCTTGAATGAGTCTGAAGTGTAACTACAGCTGTGGCACAACCCCATGGGCATCTCCAGTGGCTCAAGTGCCTCCCAAGTCAAGCCTAGGTAGGAGCTGGGTGGAAGAACAACACCACAAAAACCCACAAGCAGCATTCCCAGACCGCTGGGGAACATGGATGCTCTGGGGAACATGGATGCTCCTTCCTGGAGCAATGCTTCCAGGGCACTTACACATGCAGCACCCACAGCTGCCTCTCTAACAAATCTGGCTGAGTTTTCAGCAGGGATTGTGTTTGTTACTGGTAGGACAGCTGCTGTGGGCCTTCCTTCCCTTCCTGACACCATCTCTCCTGCAGCCGCATGCCAGCCACGAGGCAGAAAGCCCTCTCCTTTCTTGAATGGTAATTATATTTCTCCTTGTTACAATGAAATCCTTTCTGTGATTAAATTTCAATCTGAGCAGGCTGATTTTCTCATTTGCAGAGATTTTATTAGTTTGTGGGAATGTCCGCTTCCCCGCCTTTGAATTTATTCTTAAATTACTTTTCCTTTTTTCTTTCTTTTTTTTTCCCTCCAAAATCCCTCTCTTTCAAGTGACATTTGCCAACATTAGTCTGATTTAAGACCTTTTATCCAACCCATTGCCTTTTACTTAACTATATTGCTTCCAAGACCACTGGGATCTCCAGGCATTAATCATTAGCATTCATGCTGGAGCTGACTTTAGGCAATGAGTTACCAGTCTTTGGGGAACACCGTGCACCACCAGCTGGAATGCTCTGAACAGTCTGCCCTGGTAAATTAACTCTCAAGGAAACTCTCTCCCCATACCTGTCCTCCTTCTTAAAACTCCTGTTATGCAGCACCGAACACCAACTCCAGGGCTGAGTCCAGCACACCCCATACCCAACCTTATCTCATCCCTTAATTTAGACTGAACTTTGGCACAGCACGTGTCACAGTTGAGACAGCCACGAAACACAGAGTATCACCACACCATTTCAGAAAGCCTCAACCCATACACAGCAACACCTCACCTCTTCAGAAGGCTTCAGGCACCTGCCCACACAGAGTAGCACCATGGCACTGCAGAAGGCTGCAGACATCTGCCCTCCTTGTCCTTCAGCCCAGCCTTTTATCCCCCTCATGTCCATGCACTGCCCCTGTGTGCCCTCTGCTCCTTTGGTGTTGCTCAGTGCCCCTGGGCACTCCATGGCTCATTGCTGTCAGTGCTGCTCACCTGCTGCTCACAGCTGTGCCCACTGGGGGTGAGGCTGGGCTGCAGCCCCACTGCCAACCACCACAAACTGTGTGCCTACAGAACTTCCCTACCCTCAGTCAAGAGAAGAGAGGCCCATGGTCCAACTCAACACTATGTCTTAAAAAAACAGGCCAGACCCACTTGGCTTGGCCAAATCAGTCAGTTGTGTTGGTCAGCCATTCACCAGCAAGAAAGCTGGATCATCTTGGTTGGAGCCTACGATGAAGTCAGTGAGTGGCAAAAGCTCCCACACCCTCAGCTAGAAGGGCCACACCCTATGGATGCCTGAGAAACATCTAAAATGTGTCAGTTTGTCTGAATAAGTAACATAAGGAAGTGCCCTGCATGAATCAAAAACCAAACCAACAGACCAACACACTCACCCCACCTCAAGCCACCTTGCCCTCAGTGTCAGGGTTGCTAGGTTGCAGCAGGAGCTCAGGCCAGAGCTCCAGCCCTTCCCAATACACTGCTCACTCTGCATCTTGCAGCACAGTGGCTTCCACACACCTGTAAACTACTATCAGTGAGAACCTGCAAAAACACCCTTAGCTTCAACCACTGTGGCCATCCCATCAAAGGGTTTTTTTGCATTTGGCAGAAGTGCCTCGACCTTGTCACCTTGCACAGTTCAGGGTGCACTCAGCCCACTGTAGACACTCCATATTAAAATACTGCAGCATTGGTTTCTCGAAGCACATGGAAACTTTCTTCTGCTTATTTTGGGTAGCACTTGGAAATAAAACAGGAGCAACACGCTTCAGCTTTAGCCTCACTTAAATTCAGTGATGTCCCATCAAAGTAGCCACATCCTTGCTTTCAGTTTTAAGCTGTATTTTGCATAAATCCCAACCACAATTTAAGCCTACATCGTCTTCAGGGTGTCCAGGAACACCCCGGGAGATTTCCAAGGTTTCCAAGCATCCATCATGCTCCCAGAAGGGTCCCCTGATCCCAAAGGGGTTGCTCTTCCTGAAATACAGAAGACAATTTGCATTGTTTTTATTTGTTCTGTTGGTATTGCTGTTAGAGAGCCGAGGTGACATTCCCAGTCAGAACAGATCACTGGGAGCACAGACATTTCCAGGAGGGGAGCACTTAGGTGTTGTCCTTAGGTGCTCTTCCAAAGGCACTGGGCACAGGGGTTGCCAGCAGGTGCCCAGCAGGTTTTCCAAACAGCAGGAGTAGGTCTGGTGCCTCCAGTGTATTTATAAGACCCCCAACAGGCTTTTCCAGAGGGTAGAAGGCTGGTGTACAAGGTGAAATTAGTGCTGAGGAAGTCAAAATGTGAATGTAACATGCATCTGTGATTCCCCACAAATTGCCCATGTGAACAGATTTAATCTGCATTACAAATGTCTTTTCATGGCTGGAGTCAAGGCAGAGCTCTTCTTTCAAGGGAGGGGAAAGCTGAAGCTCTGCTATTGTACATTTCAGCTCAAGTTTCTGGCATATTTTCCTTGCAATGCGTAACTAATATTCTTAGGCAGCAACCAATAACACAACTCAGACATGCTACCTATAGGCCTGTTTTTTCAGAACACCCATCAGAAGGCTTTGAACTATGTCTGTTAAGTTTTTGTGTCTTTTCCCTGTGATTATGGCATCGGTTTCAAAGCAGCTCTCAGCAAACTCCTCTGCTTCACAAAACTCGGCTGTGCAGGCCAAATAGCCAAACACACGCACATGCAATTAAAATCAAATGCCTAGATGATCATTTCAGTTTTAATTAGATTTTACCAGGACTATGAGTTAAGGCTGCAGGCTGAGATGTTGATTTAAAGCTGTAGCTAATGTGTTTTATTGCCAGATTTGCTCATAGTCAAAGCTAATTATCCCTATTATGCTTACATGATTTTTCAAACAACCAAAAAAAAAAAAAAAAAAAAAAAAAAAAAAAAAAAAAAGGCATTAAAAAAGTGAGTTTGTAGCAAGCAGATTGGCCTGCCAGTGTCTGGGTGTGCATGTGCATGTCTGTATTTACCAGCCATTTAAAACCCAGATCTTCAGTCATACAGGGAAAAAAACCCCAACCAATTAGCAGATGAAGTCTGGTACTGTTAAACAAACATCTCATTTCCAAGACCCATCAGGAAGCACTGAATGCAATACAATCTTATGCTCTTCCTAAATACTGTGATGTTGGGGAAAGTAAGATCTTTAGAGGGAGAGCTAAGAAATGCTGAGTAGTTTATTGAAATCATATCTTAGAATGTAAGGGGGGCCTAAAGGGAATTTTCAGTGGTTTTCAATGGGAAAAAAAAAATCAAATACTGGTTTTGTTTTTTGTGGTTATTCTTCTCACTATTAATATTCCTTAATTTTATCTCTGGGAAAATGAAGGATGGAAAACACTGAGGAAAAAGAACAAGATTTTTTACATTTTTAATTCTTAAAACTGCCAAGAAATTTCAAAAGAAACAGCAATTGGGAAAAAAAAAAAAGACAACCCATAACTACTCTGTTTGAAGTAAAGCCTTGCCTCTTTTCCTCAGAAAGAGTTCAGATATTTCTTGAAGAAGCCTTCCCCACTGCTCTTCCCTCCTCCTTGAGCAAGGACCCAAGAGTGTTGGCTCTTGCTTTCATCTCTCTATCCACTGCCTCCACCCTGAACGGGTGCTCAGGGTCAGCTATCCTCTTGTTCTTCTACCAGGGAGCCTCCTGTGATGTGCAGGCATTCCAAGGAAACTCCAAGAAACTTGTCTTCCATGAGTTAAACCAAAAATAGCACACATACAGCCAGCCAATACTTCCTCCCTCCCTCCCTCCCCGCTCCTGTCAGAACAGATTGCATTTTGCTTCTGTTTTGATTTTTAAAGGAAAACATTCTGGACAGAAAGAGAGTATGTTTTCCCACTAGAAAATTTTCGTTTTCTTTGAAAAAAAAGAAGAAAAACTCCCCCAAAAACCAACCCTGTTGGGATCACATCACAGGGCTGCAATGCCTCAGGGATTTCTTCTCGAGGCGAGTCCCCCGGCGTGGCAGGGCCAGCAGGGAAGAACAGCCTGCTGAGTCACAGTGTTCAATTGAGTCAAAAGTGTTCCATTTTCCAGTGTTTCGCCTCAGAAAGGAGCTGCTGGTCACCTCTCCCACAAAACTGAAACTGCCTTCCATGCTGTCTCTGCAGGAATGCCATGGGGGTCTACAGGCTGCCAGAGGTACCCACCATGGCTGTGAAGCTCAGCACGGTGGAAAGCCGACGTACACGGTGCATTTCAGGGCAAAAAAAATCAGAGAAAGGAGATGTTTCATTCTCTCTGAACACAGTGCTGTGTTGCTGAACATGCAGATGGATTTTCACTACAAGCAGGATGTCTCCTATTTATAACTTTCATTCACTGGTAGTTACTCAGTCGTGGGAAATTATTCTTCCCTAATTCTTTGTGTTGATGGAGACGCCTTCCCAGCTGCTACCTGGCCATGCCATGGAGCTCATCCCACTGGGATGAGGAACATCATGGGAACATCAACCCCAGCACAGGCAGATCCACAGAAGAACCTCCTCCAGTGAGGGACAACTGCTCATGGCCTGACAGCTCATCCCTAACAAGCCAGGGAGGTTCTTGGCAACCTAAGTGCCACTAAAGTAGCAGTCTGCTGTCACCAGATAAGGAAACCACTTTCCCAACATCATTGATAGAAAAGCAAAGTACTGACAGCCTGTACCTCCCCAAAGCCTCACCTACACAGCATTAAAAGCCATCCAGTAGTGGACTATGTAAAATCTCACTGGAAGGTCCAAGAAAAGAAAAAGAGAAAGCTGGCTTTAATATTTTAATTGCCATTGCATTTGACAATTTTGGGCTTTGGCTAGAGCAAGGATCTAACAGAGATTCCTGCTAATAATTGCTTTTGCATTTACACTTACAAGGCTCTTAAAACAATTTTTATGACCAATACTCTAAAACAACTCCAGATTTTCTGACTTTCTTAGCCTTGTAAAAAAAAATCCAAAATACTGGAACAGAAAAGCACTCAAAAACCACAGATATTTTGCTAAATCCAACCCCTACATTGTTTCAGGTTAGCTATACTGCTGTTAGATACCAGCAGCAGAACCTCTGATGTTACTGTGCATGTGACACCCCTTCCTGGACAGACACAGCACCCAGGGCAGGCCCACAGAATTATTTCCAGCTCTTCCCCCAAGGTGTTCTGGGCTGCCCTCTGGTCTCAGTAGGTTTGGGGATCCCACAACCACCTCCAGGAGGCTGTACCAGCAGGTTTGCAGGTGTGTGCTCATACCTGTGTGCAGCAGATCACCCATTAGTTTTGTGAGGTTTTTGCAGCAGTAGTTTTACTATCACTTGCTTTAAGGGAACAGCTGGGCTTGCTTCTTTGGTGTGTGTATTTCCAAGCAAGTCAGCCAAGACTGGCCTGTGAATGCAGCAATGAAAGGCCCCTCTCAGAGAGCCTTTCCCTGGGCATCCAACAAAGGGGAAAACGAAGAGCTAAGCCTGGACAAGACCCAAAGAGCTCTTCATATGAATAACTGCAAATGGGAAAAAGATGCCCCAAGAGACAGAGTTGGAGGCAAGTTGTGACAATGGTTAATAACTCCCAAGGCTGGCAGGGCTGAGGATTATTTCACAGCCCAGCATGCCAGTGGCACTGGATGGACACCATCACCCTCTGAAATCCTGAAGGATTTTGTTCAGTCTGCTTCTAAGTGACAGCTGCAGATGAAGACAGAGCTTTTTGCTTTTCCAGCATTGAACAAATTGCACTTTTCAGCAACACCTGGCCAAGGTTTCTGCTTCCGTCTCGTTCTCCTCGTACCTTCTTAGTCAAACAGAATCCAGCCATCATTTTAACTTTCAATCCACAATGGAAAGGTCAGATCCCATGGACAGAGGCCAAAGCCTTTGTTTGCAGCCCCAAATAGGATTGCATTAGTTAAGCCTTAGCTGCCGTTCTCAATTTTCTTCATTCACAGTACACACTGGCAGCCAATTTAGTTGAAAGAAATTTGGCAACTGCTCTTGGACCTTCATCCTCCACTGTTGCTTTCTCCCCCAGCTAAACCAACTATTTTCCTTTGCTATTAATGACAGATACTAAAGCATCTCACTAGTGCCTAAGCAGAGCAAACAAATGTGTGCCTGTTCAGGAATGACTTGGCCCAAACCATGAGGATCTGATAGCGATTAATGCCTGTGTACAGAGACTTTCTTCTTTCTATTGCAGCATTTCCATATATATCACAGGGCACATCACCACCCAGCAGGCAAAAAGTGACAGGATGCACAGGATGACGTATCTATCAAACTAAACAAAACAGGAATTCAAACCCCTGAGGGCTGCAGAAGGATGACAACAGGATGTATAATGACTGGGATGGTGGAAGCCTAACTGCAGGCATGGTGGATCTTCTCTAATGAACAACTTGATATGGTATCTGTAGGATTTTATGGTTTCAAATGCATAGCACTATCAGTACTTTTTAGAAGAACTAAGAGCATGAAGACCCTAAGACTTCAAAAGTAGCCTTCAAATACTGCTTTTCACATAATGGACCTCTCCTAATACTGATCAGGATAGGTCTCAACCCTGACATCACCAGATGCAATGACTTGCCACAGGAAGGAGGCAATGGATGTGTCATCTCCTGGCCTACACTACTAGCATGCACTTATCAGTGGTATTTGTTTCTCCTCCCAGTAAAATGGAACCTGTATACAGGGGCATACACATTTAACTCACAGGGGCTATGCCATGGAAATCTGCAGCATGAAAGGTGCTTGCACACAAACTCCTTGGCATGCTGGAGTCCTCCAATGGTTCTTTCCCAAAATGAGTGGCCATGAAAGGCAAATATCACTGAATGCAATCAGGACTTTCATTTACCACTTTCCATTCAAAAGCTGCCTTCAGTCAGGTTAACCAATCTCTGCCAGCATCATTTCATACATTTCATTTATTCCTCTGATACATTAAGAGGAAAAGATACTGGTTTGTCCATGGGTCCTGGCTGCCAATAAATATCAGGACTGGAAGTTGCACTGTTTGCTCAGGGCACTAATGAAAGGTTTGTCACAAAATCATGCAACACTGGCACCATTTATTGACTTCGCAAAACAACCAGTTTTCTAGCTCACCATCATTAAGTGATCCCATGAAAGTCAGGCTTCAAAGAAAGAGAAAGTCCAATGCCATTAGCATAGCAGGGCTTCCCACTGGCAGCTCACTAAGGGACTGCCAGTCGGATTATTACCAGGCTTAACCCCTGGAGCTCAGAAATCCCTTTGTACTCTGAACTGGAGGGGAAGCTGACATGTGCTGCTACGTGCTGTCCTTCTCCAAAGCTCACCAGCACCAGCTCCCCTATCTGAGGATGCACCAGCAGCAGCTGGACTGGATTTTTTTATTTTTGGATTTTATTTTTTTTTTTGTACAATGAGGGTGTTAAAACACTGGCACAGGTTGCCTAGAGAGGTGGTGGTTGGAAACATCCAAGGTCAGATTGGGCAGGGCTCTGAGCAACTCTCATGTCCCTGCTCATTGCAGAGGAGTTGGACTAGATAATCCTTAAAGGTGACTTCCAACCCAAACCATTCTGAGATTCTGTGATGACATTCCTGACTAAGGAATGGCTGGACTCCTCAACACACTTAAACTTCTTCTGCAGTTGAGAGCAGTCATGAAGAGACAGGTGAGAATCTTGATCCCCATTCCCCAAAACACAACTATTCAGCTAAGTCTTCATTTATCTCTAACACTTGTTGCAACCTGAGAAGACACCTTTGGTACAATGATAATTGTATTTCATGTTTTACAATGGCAGAGTCTCACCGGTTATCCTGCACAGTTTTATTCTATCTGTGGCAGGAATTTTAACATGCCACAAATGCCTAATATATCCTACTAGTGGTTTTAGAGTTTTTTTTCAGTAAAGATCGTATATACTGCAAAATCCCCCTTCACCAAGATAGGAGTATTTAAATGGAATAGATAATTTTCAGCAAAAGTGTAATGGGTAAAAATGTAGGATAATTGCTTCTGCTTTTTCACTTCAATACTGTCAAAACATGTCTGTTCAATAAGCACAGAGCAGCTGTGTTTCAACTCTGTCATTATATTTAGACACATATATTAATTGAATTATATTTCTATTTATTTTACTCAATGCCATTCTGTTTATACACACGAGATGATTCATTATTTTCAAATCATTTTTTCAATACTGGCCATTCTATACAATTTTAAAATACTGCATTTCCTTTCCAACTCTGAAGTCTTGTGTAATGTCTAAAGACAAGCTGCAGAGCAGAATCAGCATTCCTCCACGAGTCCTGGCTCCTACGCTTTATACGCCAGATTTTTGGAATAAATATAACCAACGGGGGGTTTGAGTCAGGAAAAACTAGCCCTGCTCTGTATTTGACAAACACTGAAGATATAGGCTACTAGAAGGAAGAAATATATAAGGAACAACAACAAGAAAGAGTGGAAAGACCTTTTTAAGGGTCTAAAGAGAGTGATGGTGTCCAGGCAGGGAGCTGCATCAGATGTGGGCAGATGGCACGGTGTCTGAAGGTACATCCTCAAACCAGCAGTGCAACTGCACCCCCACACTAAAGGACTGGGAATTTCTTCCTCTGATGCTTCCCAGCACCAGGTCAGGATCCAAAGCTTCTGCCCAAGGGCATCTGCTCGTTTGAAATGAGTGCACTGTGCTCCTTCCCTCCTTACCCACAAAGCTGGACATGAGATTTATGTTGGGAGGAGGAGCAGAGTTAATGCATGAATGACTTCACAAGGTCGTCAGAGATTAAAAATGACACAGACTAAATTCTGCTGAAACCAACAGAGGTATAGGAAGGGGCTTGGGCCAACACTGGGACCTCTGGACAAAATAAACAGGTAATTCAGACTCAGGAAAGTCTGTGAATAACACCATGGGAAGCAGCAGGTCACTCACCCCCAAATGTCCCCTGGGAGAAGGGGGAACCTTCCACCCCAGAATCCAACATCCAAAGTCTGAAGGACAAGTATCAGAGCTTTCATTCAAAATCCAATGCATACAGAAAAAGGATTATTATTTTTCTTGAAGAGGGGGACGGTCAGAGTCAAGTATGCTTTTCTTCCTTTTTTTTTAATTTCAATGGCTTTACAAGTTCCTGAAGTCACTTGGGCTACAGAAATGTATTTCTATCATTTTCATTTTGACCAGCAAAGCAAGTGGTGTGTACAAAGGAAAAAAAAAAAGAAAAAAAAAAAAAAGAAGACATGCACACAATATCAACCACAACACTGACATGAAATAAAATACTTCAGAGATATTATGATGTGTTGAGGCACCCTCCTGGCTACTCTTAAAAGATGTCAAGTGTAATTCAGATTTGATTTCTTCCACTGTGGGTAACCCTGGCAGCAGAAAACTTTCATCAAAAAAATTTCAGCCACATGACTTACAACTCCCTGTTTATAAACACTAAGAGGATGTGTGAACTGGATCATGAATCTGGTGCTCTCAAATTCCAAGTGCTGCAGCCAGCCAGCCAGACACGAGGCATACATCCTGGATCAAGACAACAGTGTCAAATTAAGCTAATTATTTTCTTGGAACAAAGGTTCTGACGAGTTTTTGTTACAAAATGTTGATGTTTCCTTTCCCTGTGACAGCGCATTGGCCCAACGCCGCCTGGGGGAGAGAGAAGGCTCTTCCAGATAAAACCTTGCCTGGTTCTAAATGCTTTGTTATATTTATAATAATACTGAAAAATTCCAACAGCACACACAGAAAATTTTGCCTTGTAAAACAGATGTGAGGCAGGACAGATGCTGAGCTTTATTTTTCTCCTCACCATTCTTTTTATTCTGCTAAACAGAACTCTGTGGCAGGGAAGCACAGCAACTGGAAACAGGGAAGGCCAACCTGAACAAAACCAGAAATTATGCCCACACAATAAAGTAATTTGATGCAAGAGGAGGAGCAGATCAGTAGGTCAAAACCATCTACTACCAGAACTGGTTGCAGTTTTAGAGGGAGGGTCCAGGGTGGTCCATGAGCCCCCTAGCCAGAGTGCATGTGTGCACTGGCAGTGCCTGCAGGACTGGTTCAGACTCCTGGGTATCTCAGAGGGTGCATTTGGTGCACACCTGAAGTGGAGCACTAGACTTTACTCACTGGAAAGGAAATTTAGGATACTTGCTTCAAGGACAGGCTGTGATCCAAACTAGTGTATGCACGTGAGGGCACTGGAAGGATCTGCCCTCAAACTGTGCTACTGCTCTGAACCAAAACACTCCCCTACACACCACTGGAATAAGAACTACAGGAACATAGGCATTGTTTTTGCCAAAGACATGGGACAGAAGGAAAACCAAGCCTGCTATCAGAGTACAGTACCAAGACAGATTTACAGCTGCACACATTAAGTCATTAGAGACCTAAACACATTTAAAAAGCAGAGAGTCAAAATTACTCTCTGAGTTAAAAGGGTATCTTTGCTTCTTTGCTTTACTGAAAACATATTTCAGTTGCTGATTCTTCCTCTCAGATTTGATTTCTGGTTTTCTGGTCCTGTAGAGAAAAAAATTCCCTCTGGATACAAATGCACCTGTGGGAGGGAGCTGACACATGAGCTTGGGTCTTCACTTCATTTCCTTTGCCATTCTGCTCCCCATGAAGCCCAACCAAAGGATGCAACTGATGTGTTTCATTCATTTGTTTGCTGTCAAAAAAGATTTGGTTCCACGGGGGGGGTTGTCAATTTATGAAGACCTTAAATTACTGCCAGAAGTATAAATGACAGCTGAATATGAAGGTTTTACTTTGTGTTTACCCAAAGATATGAAGGTACTCTTTGGTGCTTAGATCTGCCCTGGTACCTCCCAGGGAGCTGATATCAATTCTAGTCCTGAGAATGAGTTTCAGCCTGCAGCACTGGGTGGGGTGCCCACGTCAGGGAAAATGATCTGCAAATAACAGTTCTCCATCAGCTAAAAAAAGAGAAAGCGGTAGTTGAAAGAAATCAGCAGTTAAAGGTAGTACCCATAAAAGAATAACAAATGTTGAGACCAATGAACACCCAGCACTTTATGCCCTGCTTTCCTGCACTCACACCTACATAAATAAGAAAGGAAGATGTAAGGAGGAAAACGTCAACATCTGGGAAATTCAGTTCTACACAGAACGTGGCGAGTTTCCCCAAGCTGCCAGCAGTCGAGTTCACTAACGATATCTACTCACATAAAATGTCACCAACGAAACTCCCTTCCTTTAGGGGATGTTTCGTAAAACTTGCTAAGCGACAGGCTCATTGTCCTGCTCGGGAAAGGCCATAAAACCCTGCATTCTCATTTTGCACCGCTCTGGCCGACAGCTGTGATTTACAGCAGCCCTGATTACTGCCACAGCCAGCAAGAGGCTCGCGCCTACCGATACCCGCACTCCAATTTGGCAGGCTAAAAGTCTCCTAAAATCATGAAGTGCTGCCATAACTTTATATGACTTCATTCCAAACCCTCAGCTATTTCTAAAATAAAGCGTTTAAAGACATTTCAGGGCTCCAATTACAGCCTCTAAAAGGAAATGTACTGCTGGAGACCTCGCGGTGCTCGTGCCCAAATCCTCCTGCAAATGTGCACTCAAACGCTTCCAAATTGGTTCCCGCAGAGTAAAGTTACTAGAAATCAGTGCACCATTTTTCACTTCATTTTCCAACGACTTTATAAGGCTAGGAAGCGAGAAGCATACTGAATGGATTTGCATTGATGCCCAGGGATGCTGTGATGCCACAGCTAACAGCCGGGATGCAGGGTTTTATGTGCCTGTCCTGCTGCTGGCAAACCTTCCCGGTGCTCAGCCCGTTCTCCCGTGTGCCTGCTTTGTTCCATTTTAGAAAAACGAGTTTAAAAACAAAGAGGCCAAAAGCTATGGCCTGAAGGAAGCTCCACAAGCTGAGAGTGACCTCTGGCTCTGTCTGAACAGTCAATTTTCCTGAGCAAAACCTTCTACAGAAGGTCAAGCTTCTGGCAGACCCTCTGCCAAGGGAACACTCCTCTTCAGCCTCAACCTCCCTTCAAGTTTCACATAGCTATTCTAATCCCCAAGCAGAAATATCTGCATGCATGAAGCTAAAAGCAGGAAAAATACCGAAATCTTTTGTTGATACAGATTATATAAATACTTGCAAGGAACTTACAGCAGGTATTAATTTACCATAAAATATAGGTACTTGAATGAAAAGAAAAATTTCCAGCAAGCCTTTCATTCTGGAAAAGCACTCTCATAAAACAGAGGGAAAAAACATAATAGTTCAGGTTGAGTTGAAAATATTTGGCTCCTAAAAAAGGAGCAGAGCATAACAAGCTCTAAACCAAAAGTCTGACACGGAAAACCCAAAAACTAGAAATTGTGTGTTGGGGAAGGGTTTCAACAGCAGAGCAGGTAATATTTCATGTTGAAAATTTGTCTTTCCATTTTACTGCCTCTCAGATGTGGTCAGCAGTCTTAATATTAGCTGTTAGGTTGAGGAATACAAACCCATGTAACAGCAGGAAATCACCTTCCAAGTGCACTATGCAATGGGCTTAAAAGTACCCCACTAACCCATTACTATGCTGTTTTCCAGTACTGGGCAAGCACAAACCAGTGTCCAAAGGCAAAGGGCCCAAGAACCTACCCTGATACTGGCTCCTGAACAAAAATTGCCAAGTTTTGACTTTTGCTGGTGTTATGCCTTTGGCACAATGAAAAAGCTCTGTCCCTTTGAGCCTGGCTGATATGGAAGAACGTGCTCCCTAAATAGTGAACCTTGAGCCTCCCTTCCCAGTCAGGATGCACAGTTGCAGTAGAAATAAATGCAGCTCCTAAATTACAGCTGGAGAAGAGTGCTTTTTAGCAGCATTTCTCAGTTTCTCTAATGTCCAAGATAAAAATCAGCATATTGGCATTCTGAGTTTCGCTGATTCCGACCAGAATCCGTAAGCTGGATTTGTTTTGGGTTCCTTTGGTCCACGCAGAGCTTGGAATAGTCCTGATAAGATTTTACCACAGATTATTTTTCCTGCAGGGAGAGCAATGTTGCAGGGGAAAAAAAATACAGCACTGCTTGTGCTAACAGGAAAATTAAAGCCCTTGTAATTCTCACATGACGATGTCAAAGGGACTTACTCAGAGGCACGAGGAGCTGTGCATTGCCTTGGGAGCTCTGTTTGTAGCTTAAACAGCCAAAGAAGCTCCAAGGGTACCTCGTCTTCTTCCTCCTGTGGCTCTGCAGATGCAGACGTGTGAGCTGTGAGTGGCCCTGCTGGCTGGCACTGCTCCCAGTCCATGAGCCTGCCCCCTGCTCAGCCACAGCCAGGCATCCGGCCTCAGCCCGAGAAGAGCGTGGCAAGCAGTGCAAAGGCACAAAGACAGAGGCAGTTCATGGATTATTAAACCTGTCTGGATCTCTTCTTCAGTACCTGACAGGACTGAACACACAGCATCCTCACTTCTAATGTCTGCAGAAGGACTGCAGAAGTACAAACTAATTATTTCAATCCGCTTTTTTGAAGGTGTTTCTAAATAAACCTATTAAAGGTGCACAGAAACGCACAAACTGTAACAAGCTCCAAAGGTTCCTCTCTTGCAAGAGCCTGATTGCTGAAGCTGAGGTGACTTTTGCATCACATTTGGCAGTTGAGAGTGGGGAAAATGCACATGAAGGTGAGTCCTTACTGCCAGGCTGCTCCAGAGGAGCGAGCGATGAGAAGGTGATGGAATGCACAGGTTTTATTACACATGGACTGTGCTTTCCCACTGGGCTTCTGATGCCTCCCTCTTCTTTACTGCACATTTTCCACTATATAACCTGTGTGCCTCGAGAACAGAGACATTCAGAGTACCAGGTTGTTTAAAACTTCTTATCTTTAAGTTATTTATAATCAGCCACTTTTCACAAGGAACTGCAGCTAAGGCTTTCTTCCAGAAAGGCAAGATAAGTTTAGCAGTAACTATGGGAAAGCTTTTAGTAGCAGAGTTGAGACAGGGATGAAGGAAAGTGAAAGCTGTCAGAGTAAATCCTAGGTGAGACGCCTCACTGCATCTTCATGCTGTAAGTTAGCACCAGCTCTCCATGGCAGCCTGCAGCTGTTCATGCTGTCATTTTGGACTTTTTCATCACACGTCGTAGTTTTTATTAAATGGTGCAAGTGGTCTTTTCTTCTTTGGCACAATTATTTAATTAATCTTTCTCCAGCAGCCTGCTGCCACAGAGTGCACTGTCCAGATATTCCCGGAACCAAATTTTTAGCTGTCTTTTTTCTCATATAAAAAACTGTATACTAACAGGTGGAAAAATATTTCTTAGAAAAATTAATCAACTTTCAGCTCCTTCTGATAAGTAATACTCATGTGTATTCAGCAACTCCTTGTAAGGAATGCATTTACTTCCCCTGCTCTGTTTTAGACCTCAGAATTTATAGAGCAAGGCAGCATCAGCATTTGCAGGTTGGATATTTACCTAATTAGCTGTAGTTAATGGAACTTTTTATATAAAGCCCTTTCCCAGTTCTGGGAAACAACAACTTCAAATCCACCCGTTTAAGAGGAGATAAAGCAAGAATCTACAACTCTTCACCCAGCATCACATCAACCTGCTGAAGCAACCCCATGCTCCACACATCAACCAACACCCCAAACCACTCATGAAGATGAGTTTTATACCCAGCCTGTTTCAGTCTCACACATTTCAGATCAGACCAGACAGCTCCTCAATGGGTATCGTTCAAAACAAAAATGTGCTAATGTCCAAAAAATTTGTTTTATGCACTGCTGTACCTTGAGCAAAGTCTTCTACAAGTTCCACAAATGATCAGATATTCTACTTCAGAAAACCTGCTGAGGGATGCTGCACATCTTGGAGTGCTTAACAACGTAAAACCTGCTCCTGGCCTTTGCAATGCCAAGCAACATTTCTGTACATGTCTTCAAAAACATACCGGTGTCGTTATACCACAGGACAAATGCTTATTGATATTTCAGCTGTAGTCTATTGGATTTCTTAATAACCAAGTGTCTTTATTCTATTCACAATAGCATTCAGCCTGAGTAATTGTCTTCCATTCCCGAAAATGGCTGTGAAGCCAAATGTGGAAGAATAGGGAAGAGCTCTGCACAGCATTTACAATAATTGTAATAGCTGTCCTGTAATATCTATTTGCTCTCTGATATTTCTCTTCTAGATCATTTTCATTTCAAAATATAATGCACCTGTCACATTTGGAACATACATATGTAATTTCTAATTTTTGCATAAAAACAATGTAAGAAGTATCAACCTGTAATAAAGGCAACCTGGGATCTTCAGGAAACTAACTGAATTTCAAAGTGGCAGCCACAATCTGTGCCTCTTGAACCTTACCTACCCATACCTCCTGTCCAGCAGCAGGTCTGCCCACTCTGTTAGTGGTCTGGGGTGCCCATTTTGTTACTGTTTGCTTCTTTGTTCTATTTGCAGTCGATTGCTGTTCAATAATGGTGAATTTTCCTGCACTGCTGCCAGCTCCACTGACTGAGATGTGAGTAGTTTCCTGCCTGGCAGCCCGTGCACAAGCAAGAATGTGCTGTCCCATGCATGAAGTGCTGCACAACTCCACGTGGTTGTTTGCTCAGAGCAAACCTGTGACGTGTCTCGCTCCCCAGCTCAGTTCCTCTTTCTCTGTTGTTAACATTGGGATCCTTTCTTGCCCTGTTACCAACTCACCTCTCCAGTTTTCTCACCTTTTCTCAGGTGCTGGAAGCATTTCTGTGTAACAGAATGCAATTGTAATACCAAAATTCTGCAAAGCTCTCTGTTCTCACACCATTACCTAACTCCCAAAAAATAAACATGCACATTTCTTTGTGGTAATCCCTTCTATGTTTAAAATAACAAAAACACAGAGTAAGATAGACCTGCAAGGAACAGCAGCATCTACAAGCCTAATGCAAAGCATCTGAAGGACCTGTGTAACATAGGGTCTCCCACATGTCCCTACTCCTTCCAACAGGATGTGTCCCCTAGTATGTACCCTGACAGTCTCTTGCTCCAGGCTACATCTCTTTATCCTGCCTGATGTGGCTATCTGCTCCTCTCTGCAGCAACCTGCCACCTCAAAGCTGTCACCAGGTCTACCTTCTCTGTAAGCTAAACAACCAGCAATCACCAAATACTTTGTGTCCCCTAAGCTCCCAATCATTCTTGCTGCTCCATTCACACTCTTCCCAGTTCCCCTTTCCCATCTGGACACTCAACATTCATCCAAGAACAGAGCTCAGGCTGAGACTTGCCACACGTTGATCTCCTCAGAAGAAAAAAACCACCAACCAATAAATATAACAAAGTTTCAGGAGTTGGCAAGGTGCAGTCCAAGTGTTGACATTCAGCAGTCCAAGTGCTGATGCTCAGCAGCAGTCCTGGTGCATCTCTGCAGGCAGACTGTCCCATCAGTCCCATCTGTCACTGCCATGCTGACATGAGTCTGACTAATTCATGAGCTCACCACCCTCGCTAACCTCACATGCCACAGTGCTCAAGAGGGGAAAGGGTTGGATGGACTGATGTTGTCAATTGTCAGCTGATGTTGACCTCTTTGAAGCACCTACTCTGACAACCTCTCTTATGACAGTCTCTGCCCAAAGAGCAGCATCAGGTCTGCTCTCCACAAGCCTATCACTGCCAGCTTCATGCCTAGAACTCCAGCAATGGGCACAAACCACCTGCCACTCAAAGCTTTAAAAAACCCAAACAAAACAACTCTTCGTGTTTTGATGGCAATCTCTTGTTGGCTACCAAGCACAGCAGGAAGATCTCAGATGCTCCTGGTATGGCTACAAAACAAGTCATTCATTGAAATTGTTCAGTTACTCTACTGGTAGGAATCACTGCCACTCCAGGGAAGTCAGAAGGCCAGAACCCTGTTCATATTAAAAACAGATAGATCCCCAGAGTCCCCTGGGGACTGACATTTATCTGCTAGCAATCTAGAACAGTATTTTCTGACTTATCCTTCAAAGCCGTTCATTTTTTCAGCCTCAAACTCCTCACATCCATTGCTCCTGCTGGGATTTTGTAACTCACCCTAAGACTTATACATACGATTTATCTGCAAGAGCCTTTTCTTCTCTTGTCTGGTTCCTCAACAATCCAAGGCAGTACCCAAGACAAACACAAGGCTTTTCCTTTAGCCTGTCTGGGTAAGTACTGTCCTGCCATAAGTTTTTTATTTTAACACATTGGTCTAGCAGGAGGAATTGATATGGAAATGAGTGTCATTACCAGCGTAAACAATCTGTTACTTTCCATACAAGTCAGAGTGTTAAATCACCACTGGTCCACTACATTACCATCTGAATAGCAGGAGGTAGCTAATGGGCCATATGTTAAAAAGCAGGTTACCCACATCTTCATTTGCAAATGAAAAGCAAGAATGACAGCTGAATGGTGAAGATATGACCATTGATCATATTGCCATTCCCAGGGCCCCCACGAAGAATACCCAGTTATGAGACAATCAGACAGTTAGTTCCTCAGCTCCAAATACCATCCACTTCACGACAAGGCTCCAAAAATTGACTTTATGACACACCAAGTGTGTCACCCAGCCTGCTTCCAGCTCAGCATAGGAGGTTTCCCAACTATATTTCACCTATCAAAAGAAAATACTTGAAGAACTGCACCACAAAAGGTCCACATTTGCCTTCCCAAGTTGTGACACCCACCAAAGGACCCAAGTTTCCCAACAGAGCTGCAGGGAGGAAGCAAAACAAAAACTGTGCATCAGGAGGGGTTCATCATCCAAACCAACCATAGGGCAGAAATACCCAACCCTGCCCCATCTCCACTTTTCAGTCCCAACACCATGAGCTAAGTGATGATGTCAGCAGGTATTATGCTGACTTTGTACCAGGAAGAACACCCTTCCTTAGGCAAGAATTAACCACCAAGTTCCACTTCAATAGGTAAGACAGGCAGAGAAGAGTCTCCAGCTCTGTGATGGGAAGCACTTAATGGAGTTATCCCTCCCCACCCAGAGCTGCTCCCTCTCAACTGTGGCCACAAAAGGATGGAGAGGGGGAGAAAGGCATCTTTTTACTTGGTGGGATCATTTCATGCCTTGCCTGCAAACTCATTTACCCTCCAGCAAGGGGAATGGCTGTGCAGGCCACAGGGATGACACACAGCCATCAACTCCCTGACTGCTGCCCAGCCAGAGTGGTAATAGCACCGTGCTCTGCCTCAGCAGTGCTGCTGCTATTTCATATATCCTTGCAATGATATTGCTCTGCTCTTCAGGAACAGGACTTTCTACCTTAGTGTCCTGGTTTCCCCCCTGTCCTCCTACATATACTCTTGAGCCAGTAGTAAAAAAGAAAGGAAAAAAAAAAAAAAAAAAGAAAAATAACTTTGAGGGGCAAAGTCG
>VZRH01003780.1:40858-75893 GCA_013397555.1 Urocynchramus pylzowi | reverse complement strand
TATTTTCAGCTCTGTAAATAGTGTTGAAGTAGAAATTCTTCACAAAATGTAAGAAGGCAAAAATTATTTGACTTTGCCAAGTTTAAGCAGCCTGAAACTTAGCATGCTGACTCCAAAATGTATCATACAGTTACACTACTGATGAGCCTTGAGAAGTCTCAGTCACAGTCAGAGACTGAAAGACCTAGTGTCTTTCTATCCTCCAGGATTTAAGGAAGACTCAAATGTTTTCTGTGAGTGTTCTGTCAAGACATCAAAATGTGTGGCCAATATCAATGTGTGCTGGATATTTGGTTTGGTTCTCTTTAAAGAGAATTATTTTTAGTAGTTTGAAAGTCACTGTCATTGTAAGTCTGATAAGTACTTGCTTGTAAGAGCAAGTACTCTGGGTCAACCATTAGATGTTGAAATTTTCTGAATGCCATGAGAGCGCTCAATACTTCAAAGTACTTCATTTTGCTTCAGATGAGGGAATAATTTGACCTTATTATTTCAATATTCTCTCTTTCATTTAAATTAGTACAAAATCTTTAAATTTTGAAATTTTAGGGTAAAGGATCAGGGCTTAAAGTCCAGATGTAATTAAAGTTGAAGTCTTAGGGTTTGCCCTTTAAGTTTAAATGTTTCTGTAAGTTACATCTGAAAAGGTTTAATAAATACTTCTATATTTGGGTAAATTCTGATGCAATGAATTCCAAAATGTCTGCATTAGCCTTGAATCTGAGTTAGCTTAAGATGAAAGGTTTTGATAAGCTATGAGAAAAAGCAAGCAGCTTGTAAGGAAATGGACCCCATGTACAAGTCAGTCGCTGTAATGCCACGTCATTTGAAGCTGCGTCTTCATTCTTCAGAGCTCACAGCTCTGATATGTTTAAGACAGCCCTCAGTTGTGGCAGGGCTTGAAGCAAATGTTACTTCAGTTCTGCCAGAAAGTAAAAAACTAGCGACATGTGAAGTGACAGAGTTGTACTCTGAGCAGTGAGTGAGTTTGAAATCACAGCTTTCTGACCTTGAGTTTTCTGCCCTTGCAGCTCTCTCCTTCGCTGTCTGGTACCCTGAACCTTAGGCCAAGAAGGAGTCTCACTGCTTGTAGCAGACACTGTCAGAACACAACACATGCCTCTCTGTAAACCTTTTTCAGCTTTGTGATCGCCCAAAATCTCATTTTTACTAATGCAAAGTAGTAGAAAGTAGTTTGAATCTCCAGCTCTATTTTCATGCTGTTCTAGTCTCAAATGCACTGGCCACAGTTGCAATTTAGAGAGCTAACAAGTGTGTTTGTGTGTATGCAGTGCTCTCTTCTTTCCTATACAATATGTAATTAAAAGAGAAGACAAATCTAAGACTGCAATAACCTGTGAGAATTGGGGTAGGAAACAGGTCTCATTTCCCTCACTGACATCAAAGACAGGAGAAAAAGCATACATGGATTTCAAGCCCAGTTCACACTGGAGGAATAACGATGTGATCGGGGCACCTGGGCGTCCCCAGGTGGGCTCTGTGCAGTGTCCAGCCAGGAGGGGACAGATACCCTCCCAGGTACCTGGATATACCTGGTACCAGATATCCTTCCCAGAGGTACCCTGGAAGAGACCTGACAGAGCAGCGTGGGCAGAGCCACAGAGTCCTCTGGGAAGTCATATGTCCACAGTTGTGGTTTTGGCCTGAGACCAGGTGCAGCACACAGAGCTTTTGTTTTCTCTTGTATCCAAGTGTTCCCTCCATCCATAGGTACATTCAGCATATTCTCAGCTGGGTTCCTTACCTCATGAGTAATATTTAACCCGTGTTTGTCTGCACATGCTACACTGTTTGTACCTCAGAATAAAGCAAGCAGAAGTGAAGTTGCACAGAAACTACTTGGCTCAGAACCACTGGTTGTAAACATCCACCTGTGAGGATAGCTGCACCCTCTGCATGGGATCATGAGGGTGGGTGTGCCAGCCCAGTCAGCCTGCAGTCTTGTGCTAAAACAAACTCAGTGCCAGCCTGACTCAGTGCCAAGCCAAGCATGCATGTCTGAGTGCATGAGAAGGGAGAAAAGGGGTTTCTGCCTGTTGACTCCACATACCTTCTCAGAATCTGGCACAGCAGCTTAAGGTCAGCAATACGCTATGGCCAGGCAGGTTTTGCTTCCCTAGGGAAGCAAAACCCTGTGTGATTACAGTCCTGAATGCCAGATCTCCAGTCTTGACTTTCCACTCCAATTTTACCACTCCCACTCCACTTGTGTTTTTTCCACCTGGCAGTGAGGTCATGGTGCTGTCATGAGTCTTGCATCAAAATTTTTTTCCTCCCTGCGATGGCCATCTGTTTCTCTAGCCTTCAGATAACTTTGAGTCAAATGTTTTCCTTTTTACTTCCTCCTGAAAGAACATCCCTCAGAGCACCTCTTTGTGGGGCTCTGTGGACTTAGTTTGTACTTGGTTATTGAGCTGTGGACAAAAGTCAGTCTGTAAGTGATGATGCCAATATAATTTTTTGGATTGACATTGGCTAATTACACTCACATTCTTAGTCATACTAATCAAATTAATTGTCTTGACCTGAGAAGGGCTTTATAGTCTGGTAGTGTAAAATAAAGAAACAAGCTTAAAATGAAAAACCTTGCAGTCTTCTGATAAAGAAGACTGAACAAACAGAAATGTGTATCAGAAGGGGCTTTAAAAATGGTCTCTGGGAACCTTTTTTTTACTAACTCCCCTGTTTTCCTATAAACAGAATATGTTTCTTTGTGCAGGTGAATGTAGAACTGAGCCTTAAGACATTAAGCTCTTTGCAGCAAGTATCTTTGTTTCTCTACACAACCTTATTTTCAACATTCTCTTTAAGAAAAGAAATATTTTCTTCTCATTTACTTGACCATTTTAATTTCTAAATCTAACTTTCATGTGTCCTGGCCATTGTTTCCTTCAGAGATTCACAGTTATGCCCCCCATGATTCTTTCTTCCCCATGAAACTGAGATAAACCAGAGACAAGAAAAAATTTCCATCTTGCTCACTTCAAGGGACAGGGAGGAGCATTTGTGTCTAACTCGTCCTTGTTTATCTAATAACTTGCTCTAATAAATCATTGTCCATGGGTTGTTTACATATAAACAGGTTCTGTGAAAAATCACACACTGTTTATAGCAATTCATTAACTGGAAAGACACTATCTTAGCTAATTGAATTGCTATATTTAAAGAGTTTCCTTCAACTCTGGACAGAAATGAAGATCCATCAGTAAGTGTATTACCTGGTAAACCATTTTTAGCTTAATTTTCTATAACTCTTGTTCAATGAGGAGGCCTGTAAGGGTTTTTGCCTTCTTTCACAGGTGCCACCAGTGCTTCTGGACAAGCAGTTTTCAGAATTTACGCCGGATATCACACCTATTATTCTGGCTGCCCACACCAACAATTATGAAATCATAAAGCTCCTTGTGCAGAAAGGGGTGTCTGTGCCCAGGCCACACGAGGTGCGCTGTAACTGTGTCGAATGTGTCTCAAGCTCAGATGTGGACAGCCTCCGCCACTCTCGGTCCAGACTCAATATCTACAAGGCTCTGGCAAGCCCATCACTGATTGCTTTGTCCAGTGAGGATCCTTTCCTTACCGCTTTTCAACTGAGCTGGGAGCTGCAGGAATTGAGTAAAGTCGAAAACGAGTTCAAGTCAGAGTATGAGGAACTGTCACGGCAATGCAAGCAATTTGCAAAAGATCTCCTGGATCAGACACGGAGTTCCAGGGAATTGGAAATTATTCTTAATTACAGAGATGATAATAGCTTGATAGAAGAACAAAGTGGTAATGATCTTGCAAGATTGAAACTGGCAATTAAGTACCGTCAAAAAGAGGTGAGTGTGCTGGAGAATATTTGAGCGTATTCAGTAGTAGTAATGTGATAGATAAGAGCCTGAAATACATCCTTTCAACTGAGGCAAATTTCTGCTTATCTTTTTTTTGTTCTACTAGGTTTCTGCTTTTTTTATAGTTTTAATTAGATGAATTTGAATAGTTGTTACAGTTTGATAGTATCAGAATTCAAAATGTTCTCTTCTAGCACAGATTCTATGAAACTTTTTTTTTTTACGCCTGAATAGATTTAGTCTTCAGTAGCTGTGCTCTGAAGTGCTCTTCAGTAACAGGGTGAGAAATATATAAAGCATACTTTAAATTAACTTGGACTGTGTCTGACAGAAAAAGGCAGCTGTGTTTAAACACACACCAGAGGTACCTCTGTAAAGACATTTTTCTTCAAAAAGTCGCTGTTGCAGATACTGAAACAGAAATTTCATAGCCATGCATGACTCCCAAAAATGTTTGCATTCATATTCTCTTTCATAAAGAGTTCAAAGTGGAAATACCTGGGCATTGGTGTCCATGGCAGTTAAAACTTCATACATTTGCTTCACCAATGTGTACATTCAGTTGGAATCACAGGATGTCTGCATGTATTTTTAAAACTACTCCGGTTCTTTTGTGCATGCAAAAGCAAAAGAAGCAAGACACAAAAATGAGTTAGGAAGACAGTTCCCATGATATTTCCAAACCTTCACCTAATCCCTGCACATCATCATCTCAGAGTATGTTGTATTATCTTATTGGGAAACAGTACATACCAAGTCAGCTGAACTATGGAAGTTTACAAGCAAGACAATTGTAAGTATTTAGTATTTGTTCATATTCATTACAGCAAATGCTTAAAAAAATTCCGTGCTAAATTGTATCACTGCTAAATCTCTGTTCTGCAAAATATAATAATAAATGTGTTATTAAGTATGTTAGAAAGGTTTGAAGAAATAATAACCAAACATTTAATGATTCTTTTGTTCATTTGAAATATAATTTAGTAATCCTAAGAAGCTACTGTGGAGGTAGGGAATTACTGAAGTAGTGGTGGGAAAAAACCTCAACTGATCTCTGACTTCATAAGTCTTCTAATAAGCATTTTTTTCCTTCAGAAAATGTATTGCAGAAATTATGTTTCATAGTATTATGTTTCAGGCAACATACTCAGTGCCTTCATAAATTATTTTCAGATCATACTTTGTCAGATTTAATAACCACTATTTCTATTTCTTTAAATGCCAGTCCTGTCTTACAGTCATATGCGAAGCTGAAGCTTGGACTTCTGTTTTTGCGAGGATTCATGCATTGAAATAAAATTCTGACCTCTCATTGTTTGTTTAGTTTTTTTGAAACCGTAACACAAAGCTTGAATTTTTAAAATTTGAGACAGAGACAATGATAGGCATATGTGGGGTGAAACGTTTTTTATAGTTGCATCTAATTGCTGTGCCTAATTAAGTTGCAATAATACAGCTGATTACATAATTGATTCTTCATAATAGAAAACATTAGGCCATACTGATTTAATGAAACAGTTCCAAATCGGTGGATGTTTTATATTTTACACACATTTTTCATTTCTGTAAATATTTCCCACTATCCCTTCCATTTGATTCTCTCTGAAGTAAAATCAAGGTTTAGTAATTCCAAAATGTTCTTCATACTGGTTGCTGAAGCAAACAGTAGCCTCTGTAACTGTTCAGTTATTTTATTTCTGATTATTACTACAGTATTCTGGTAGGTGCAACTCTGAGATCAAGAAACTTATCTCAGGCATAAAGATTGCTTGGATTCTTGAGTCCTGGTCCATATAGATTGTGACAAAAACACATCATCAGGTTCTTTCTATTTCTTGTGCTTGGGATGTTACAGGAGACACAGCCTCCAGCTGAATCCAGCAGCCTCCAGGGTCAGGGGATTCTTTCAGCTGGGGCACTGGAACCCAGCCAGGAGCTCTTGATAGTATAGTATTTTAGGCTATGTGTTCACTGCTTTTATAAATTATTTTCAGATGGTACTGCGCCAGACTTAACAACGACTATTTCTGTTTCGTTAAATGCCTCCCCTGCAACAAGACAGCAAAACAGATAAGAATGCATTGTCTTCCCCTCTTATCTTACAACCCATCCCTAAAATCTCAACCTTTATTCATGCTGTTACCAAAGGACATTCTAATGCCATACCAGGGCTGAGGTCAGAGCTCCATAAGTAAACAATCAGGTCTGGTTGTCCAGAATGTCCAGTCTCAGTCTAAAAATTGCAGCTAAAAGTGACAAAATAATGAGGCATGTATCCTTTTACATTGTTATTATGATTAAGTGCTCAGGAGTTAAGTATTGCTTTTTTCCTTTCAAGTTGAAAATAATACCAAAAATTATTAGCAGTAATTCCTTTTGGCATTTTAAGCAAGCAAATATATTAGAACTAAGTCTTGTAAAGGAGTGTGATAGTCTTTGGGTAACATAACTTGGTTTAATCTCAAGACACAGGACAGTGTAGAACAGCAGATTTAGGGTACTTGTGGAAGCAAACAAGTGGATGGTGAAGAATTTTCATTGTGTCAAGAAATGAAAATTGACAGACATGAGTAAAGAAAATTATCAAGCTCAGAATTTTTGAGGACTTTCCAAAATGACATGATGTTTGAAATGTATATCTAGAAATGCCTTGTAATGAACAGAGAAAGTCCCTTGAAATTTAAAGGTGCCTTGTGTAGTGGTCTGCAAGCCCCTGGTATCACCCTGTGTTTGTGGAAATTGAGAAAGTATATTCATTTTTAGAGCTCTCCATGTTCTCCACTTTGCTGCAGAAGTGGTCCTTCCACAAACCAAGAACATTGTGCCAATTGGATTTGAGGTTCTCCACAGTGAAGGTTGCTCATCTCTGCACTTCCATTCCTTTCACACTTGCCATAGTACTGTGATTATGTGTAATCACACATTACTCTGTAATTCATGTGCTGTCCAAAGGCATCTCAGTGATATCGATTCTCAGTCCATGGAGTCAGGTCAGAGGTAACCTGATAATACAGTGTATTATCAACAAAGAAACTTCCCTGATAAAATCATTGATCTTCTTTATTAATAACTAACGAGGCTGAAAGATTTATTGTCTCAAGTTTACCTTGCGGGATAATGCCTGGCAAGATTGTGAATAATATCTGTTCAGAGTTATGGGGCAGAACCAGGAGAGTATCTGCCAGAATATGTGGGTTTTGTAGCATAGCACATGGCACGGAACATCCAAGGTGCCATTATTTTTATGTTCATTTTGCACCAGTGGTGCTGTTTGAGTGTAAGCAAAGAAGCTTGTGGCGTCTGTTTCTGACACCTACTGTTGCCTGGGCTACAAACAACAGCAAACAAGAGAGTTTCCCTGAAGTCACACAGCCACCCTGCACTGGGCACAGACGTTTTGTTGTCCTGCTGTTTAATATTGTCTCAAGTAAGGGAGAGTTTGGTTTTATGAAGGCCGCCATAACTTCATTATGGTAGATTCTAAGCACAAAATGAGCAGTGAGAAATAAGTTTCCCTGGTTTCTGAACCAAATGAAAATGTTATCTGGATTAACTGCAGCTCCATGTAAGGATGTAGAAGGCAAATCCCAAACCCTGTATGTGCTTCACAAACAAATCTGAGTTCAAATCAATTGCAAACCTCTGGTGCAGAATTGCAATTAAGTAGAAGAGAATAGGAGCTCTCTTTACTGATTAGTAAATTGTTGTCTTTTCCACTCATTGCAAAATGTGTGTTTTCTTGTCATATAAATTCAGAGGTTTTAACTCTGATATCACTGATTCAGAGATATCACAGCAAAAACCCAGTTTCTCTCACTGTTCAGGATACTTTGCTTTAGCTTTGGTTCTGTTTAGGTATTAAGCATATAACTACAAAAATTTGAAAAAGTGCTTGCTACAATGCTTGCTAATTTTCCCTTACATGTGAAATAAAGAAGGGAAGATTAATAGGCTGAATAAATATCATCTGGATTCACTGTAAGTTTAACCAGTGCAATTTACATACTTATACTAGTCTTTTATATCTCTGCTTCATTTTTGCCTCATGCTAAATGTCCCATTTCGTTTAAGCTATAGCTGTATAAGCACACACAAATACAGTAACAGGATGAGGTGATAATTCAACACAGAAGAAATAGGAATTTTTAATTATCTAACTGTTGAGCTTTTCTCTCTCACTTCTTGAATGAACACTGGCTCATTTGGTTTGGTTTTTCCTTTTTTTTTTATCTTTTCCATTCTTAGGTTATGCTGATCATCTTTCTCTTCCTCAACAAATACACAATCTCTGGTAGATTTGGAACACCTTATATTGTAAATAGGATGTAAATAGGTTAAATTCTTCACATTTCAAATTAGCAGTCTGGAAAGATTTTAATAAGCTTTTTTCTGCTTTTATCTTTAAAAACCTAAAGTAAATGTGTAGTTTATCTAGCCTCCATCCAGTGTTATGTGTCATGTTGAGACCTATCTAAAGAAGCCAGAACTAAGTTTTCTAAGTTTTTCTGATTCTGAATTAACATTTTTGAAGGTTTGATTAAAAAAAAAATTCTAAATTTTACTTTCTCTCCCTGTTTACTAGACATGCAGCTGCTTAACTACTAAAACTCTCCCAAATACCTCTAGCTGGACCTCTAGATGCTCTCTCTTCCCAGGGGCAGGACCTGTTTTTCTGAGTTGTGAGCAGCTGCAGAACTTGTACTAGCAAAGGGCAGAGTGAAAAAGGGAGTGGGTTAAACAATTTGATGTATTTAAAGAATTAACAAGATTTCAGGCCTTATTAGAAAGAATTTCAGGGAAAATGGTTCAGGGAAATCAGCTTCAAACTAAATTAAATACTAAATACAATAATATGGTATTCAGATTTCCTGGATCAATTTAATGTTTCTAGGAAAGTGATGGTGCAAGATAAAAAAAAGTTGTTTGGTTTTGGTAATAAAAACCATCTGTTTTCTTTTGCTCAAAAGAGGACTTTTTAAAAAGGAATCATCAGTTCTTCCTAGTTTTCTATGCAAAATACAGCCTCAATGAAATGAAAATCTTTCATAATAATGTCAAAAATTCAGTGAAAATGAAAACATGCCTAATAATTTCAAATCCGTTATTTCATGTCAGTGTCTAAACACTTCATTTCAATGAAATAAAGGATTTTGTTTGTCAGCAGTTACCTCTAAATCCACTTGGACTTTAACATGTTGGCCAATTAAATTCTTATAGCTAATATCATCCATATCATATTATTACAGAAACCAATATAGGCATGATTGAAAGCAAGAATTACTGATTTTCGAAACTATTTTAGCAATTCCTACAGAAAACAATTTTAAACCACTGAAGTGAAAAATTGCTATGTTCTTAATAACGTTTTTGATGTTTAATTATAATAAATTTCTCATTAAAAGTCTTTCAGATGCAAAAACATGAATTACTGACTCTGTAAGTTGGAATGACTTTGGAAAAACAACATCTTAAGGATTGTTCTGTGTTTAAAATTAACCCACACCTGAAATGTAAGCAGAAACACAGTGGCCATGTGTAGCAAGTCACTGTGTATATGAGTATTTGTCAAAAGGCTGCAAAGGTGCACTCAGAAGTCTCCACGTAAAAAATAACAAAACCTCACAAAAACCAGGCTCTGATAATATTTGGACATTTTTGACACCAAAGGAAGGCATGTTTAGTCTATGAATTGCATAACTTGAGAGGAGTGATATATACACGTTTGGGTCCATGTCTCCAGAAGACCCATTTCTGCAGACTCTCAGCTGTAGTACTCAAAAAATTTGACAAACATTTTTCCATGCTAGAGTCAGGTACTCTAAACTCGGTCATATGTTTGCTTTGTAAGTCATGTAAAAGTCTCTGTGTTTATAGATAAGAAGTCCACAGATTGTTAAATAGTATGAATTAGGTGAGTAGATTGTCTGCTACACGTACAAAGCCTTCTTCTAGTTGATTATAGAATCCTTTCAGCTGGAAAAAAACTTTAATTACAAAGATTAACCCAGCACTGCTGAGTCCACCACGAAACCATGTCCCTCAGTGTCACATATACATGTCTTTTGAATACTTCCAGGGATAGTGACTCAACCGTTTCCCTGAGCATCCTGTTCCAGTTTTTGACTAGCCTTTTGGTGAAGAAATTTTTCCCAACATCCAATCTAAACCTCCCCAGTGCAATTTGATGTAATTTCCTCTCATTCTATCACTCATTACTTAGAAGGAGAGACTGACCTTTACCTCACCACAACCTCCTACTCTCCGGGCTAAACAACCCCAGTTCCCTCAGCCACTCCTCATGAAACTTATATTCCACACCCTTCTCCTGCTCCATTTCCCTTCTCTGGACATGCTCCAGCACCTCAATGTCCTTCTTGTAGTGAGGGGCTCGAAACTGAACACAGAATTCGAGGCCTCATCAGTGCTCAGTACAGGAGGGCGTCAATCACAGCCCTGGTCCTGCTGGCCACACTATTGATGATACAGGCCAGGAGCTTCTTGGCCACCTGGGCACTCACATGGCTTGTGTTCAACTGCTGTTGAACAGCACCCCAAGGTCCTTTTCCACTGGGCAGTTTCCAGCCACTCTGCCCCCAGCCCATGGTGCTGCCTGGGGTTGTTATGACAGATGTGCAAGACCTGGCGCTTGGCCTTGTTGAACCACATGCCATTGGCTTCAATCCATTGATCCAGGTTTTACAGGTCCCTCTGTAGAACCTTCCTGTTCTCCAGCAGAGCAATACTCTTTCCCAGCTTGGTGTCTTCTGCAAACTGACTGAGGGTGCAGTTAATATCCTCATCCAGATCATTGATAAACATATTAAACAGGACTGGCCCCAACACTGAGCACTGGGGTCACCCCTAGTGACCAGCTACCAACTGGATGTAATTCAATTCACCACCATTCTCTGGGCCCAGTCATCCAAACAGTTTTTTTAAGCCATGAAGGGTATTCCCATCCAGGCCATAACCTTCCAGTTTCTCCAGCAGGAACACTGTGGGAAATGGTGTCTAAGGCTTTACTAAAGTCCATGTGGCCAATACCAACAGGCTTCCCTCATTCCTAAATCACGGGGCATATCTGCTTAATACAGCATTTAGTTGTGGTGAAACAATTTCCCTAGAATATGTGAACAAGTTCCTTATACAGTCAATAGACGGAGGTATGCACAGAGAGAGATCCTGTCTGTTCAAGATAAGATGTCTAAGTTCATTCCAGAGACATCTTTCTCTGCTTCTGTGGCTGGATAAGGAAACAGTGTGCTTCATTTAGAAGAATCACTTCACTAGGCATTGAAAATATAGAAGCAAGTTAGACAATTTACTGCATCAACTGCAATTTCTACCCTGTGGTAACAGAGACTTTGAATTCTGGAGGCACAGAGCCCACCTAAGGGGAAATTAATATCAGCAATAAGTAGTTAACTATGTCTCCAAAGTCATCAATAACCTTTAAATGCTATATGCTACACATAGGTTGCAACCTTCTCATCACAGTTCTAGTTAAATTATTCATGAACTGAGATCAGTGACTTTATTTCAAACAGTTAATGGAAGTAATTAACTCAAAAAGGAAACTTTCTGTTAATGAAGTTCAATGGAAATCTCTCATTTCAATTCCTTTTCTGCATCTTCATTATAAGAAATGTTGCTGGGGTATCTGCCTCAAACAGGAAAAACCAGTAGTGCAAACCCCTAACCAGCAGTGCACAACCCTTCTGTTCAGACTGGCAGCAGCAGAACTTGGTTTGAAGGAGTCCCTGCTAATGCACCTACAAGCTTCCCTACAAACCTGGGATAGATTTAGGACCACATCACATTTTGTCCTTCTATCCAAAAACTAACTAATCCATTCCTGTGCTAGATTTAACTGGCTTAAAATAAGAGTGACTGAGGCACATTTGAACACGCTGACACTTAAGGTATTACATGCTGTTGCCATTTTTTCCATTGCCTGGCTCTCTCCATTGAGTGTTTATTGAACAGTAAAACAAGACAGCCAAAGCAAACTAGGTTTAGGCCTGTCTCCTCATTCTTCTGATCTATCTTCTCTTTGTTCCACCAGATGTCTGCAGAGGAATCTTCACTTCCTTCCTTACCCCTTCCTTGAATTAGTATAAGCCTTTGCTATCAAAATTAAAATAGCAAAGGATGTCTTCATCCATTGCCTCCATCAATATGTGCATGCATTGTCAAACAAAATGTTTATGAGAAAAACAAATGCTTGTTAGATGAACTCACTCTTGTGCCACCAAAGAGATCAGATCTATATATAAATTCAGTTAAGCAGAGAATATTAAGTTCTAAATTTTCCAGCTCCAGGAACTAAAGTAGAAAATTTTGGAGAGATGTTCAATATAGCAGTGGTTTGACTTGCATTTTTAAAGTCATGTATGGTTCAATTTTGGGTGCTGGCACTTGAACTTCTAAGGTATTTTTCAAAGAGGAAGGAAAATCTTACACAAGTCCTTATCACAAGTCCTCCTTGAAGAGACAATTGGCTTTCCTCTATAAATAATAGGATGATATTCTTCAGTGCTGAAATATGTTGGTTCTTAAGATCTCATTTTTTAGAAGTAAGACATTTTAAGAAAAGATTTCAAGAAATTGAAAACTCTTTTATTATGGAGAAAATAGTCTCACTTGTTGGTGAGCATTTGCAAACTAGCAAGGACTTGATAAGAAAGGATTTTGCAGAATGTTTCAAAGAACAGGGAAAAGCCAAGGTGAATACATATGAATAGAAGAAAGAAATACAGAGTTAAACATCATCTTCCATGTCATTACATTATTACATCAAATCATGGCTTTTATTCTTTGAGTGTGTTTCACTCCAAAGTAGTATTGGATAAATGTGAGGGTCTTTAACATCTGTGGTATAGAAAGACCAATGCAGATCTTCAGAAAGTAGAAATGATTGAAGTTCTGCAAAGTGCAGCATGCCTGTGCTGTGTTGGTCAAGTACAAGGTCTGGCTTGTTAGGTTTTTTAGGTGGATGAAGAGGACATGTTTTACTCTGCCTGCTGAGCATAAAAGACAATAATGTTTATTTAGCAGGGTAATGCCATTCTTCAAATTAGAGGTTGTTCTAAATAGCTGACCTTAAGGGCTTTATTAGCAACCCTGTTAAGGTTTACAAAAAGACATGACTTGGTTACATGGCATTTGACATTAAGACAAGCTGAAAGTGTAACATCATGTAAAAAAGGTTTGACACATTATTAATAAAATTAGTTCAAGTGTTTGTTTCTGCCTTCTTAGTAGCACACAGAAAGAAACTAGAAATAGCCCTTCCTACAGTGTGCTTGTGCTGTGAGTTCCTGACTCATTCCACATAACCTCAGGTTTTTAACTATGGTGCCTATGTCAGCAGCCCAGCCTTGGGTTCCTTCATCATTGATGGGAAGAGACAGACATTTCCAGGCAACTCAGGCTGTCCAAGAACAAAATAATTTTTGTCACTACCTATGTTGCTTACAATTATTGTAAAGGTGACAAGGGACAACTAGATATGTTATATAGGCTAGAAAGAATAGCATATAATTTCTGGAAGGTAACTTCCAGTGACCATTTTTTTAAGTCTTGATATTTTGTTTCTCTGAGACCCAGAAAAGGCCCTTAAGATGAAATGGTGAACCTGATTACAGGAGTCCCTTCCAATGCATTGTGTGATCTAAGGGCTGCCTGGAGAAGTAAGCATGATGCAGAGCTGCTTTTCAGAGTTTTGGTCTGAGGGAAAAATCCACAATTTTACATAAAGATTCTGAAGATCAGATGGAAAGTTTTGCAAGAGGGAGCTGTTAGAGCTATGACAGCCTGCAAGACTGCACTTCTGTTGAGACACTTCTTCATCATTACTTCCAAAGCTGAAACCTCTAGTGAATTTATTCAAAATCAGTCAAGATCCTGAAATAAAGGATAAAGCTTTTATATACAGTGAAAAAAATACTTTCTTTCACTGCATGTGGCCCTATTCTCAATAAAAATGTGTTAGCCAAATCACATTAAAGGTAAGTAGCATAACTAAATGAGGAGACTAAAATGAGGAGAAATAATCATTTTTATAGTAAATTAAGGTTATGTCTTCCTAACCTGGCTATGAAAAAAAACCTTTATTCTGTACTAAACCTTGTCAGAAGTAGCCTGGCAAGAGGAGCACTTTTTCTTTTCAGAATGATCTTTCCAGGTATGATCTGCAAATTACAGTGCACAAGTGATGGTCAAACAAGACCTTATCAATACTTAAGGCTATATTGGTTTGAGGTTGCCTTGCTTTTCTGGTGGAGCTTTCAGCTGGAGTAAACATACCTGTTGTGGTTTCACCCCATCTGACAAGTAAGCACCACACAACTGCTTGCTCACTCTCCCCCAGGGGCATGGGGGAGAGAATCAGAAGAGTAAAACTGAGAAAACTCATGGGTTAAAGATAAAGGCAGTTTAATGAATAAAACAGAAGCCACCCATGCAGGCAAAGCAGAAGAAGGAACTCACTCCCCCCTGAGGTCCCATCCAGACTGGGTTTTCTGTGATCTGATGACAGGAGCTGAGGGGACATAGGCACTGCAGCCAGTGTGCTGGGAAGTCTCCATCATCAAGTGTGCAGAGGATGGCACACACTTGCCTCTCTTCTCCTGTGTTGTTAAGGAATCTGGCCACCTTATGTGGCCACCTTAGTCTTTCTCATATGTGTTTGTCAGTACATAGCCTGGCATCTCTGCTGAAAGCATAAAGAAAAACCCTAAATAGATTTTAAGGGTTCAGAAACAGTATTTTTGTCCTTATTGATATTGCAGCAGTACTCCAGGGATATTTAACTTCCCAAATAGCTCAATGAGCTTCAAGTAATCAAGCAATATGAATTTTCAAGTGATTGAGGAAGAAAAAGTATGGATTACTATAAAATTATTTATTACATCAGAAGATAGAATAACAAAGTGTTCAGTTTGCAGATATTCTTATCACAGGAACAAAACACAAATACTTATATTAGAAAAAAAGTAGTGAAACCAACAACATAATTAAACAATGAACTATTTAGCAAATTTATACTATCCTTCGTAGATGAAGTTTTCAACAGATACGATGATTCACTTCAAAACATTTAGGTGAAAATTATTATCCTATAATTTTTAAAAAGAAAATGAAAGAAAAGAAGTTCCCTTCCTTACTGCTTTGCTTCCTTCACAAATGCAATCAGTGTAAATTGACCCATTGTAACACTGCCAATATAAATACTCTGCCAATAAAAACATAAATATTATTCTCCCAGCCTTGGGTCCTTTGGCTTCTATCCTCCCTCAGTTTCCATGGAAAAGCTGGGATTTGTAACAAGCTTAGCAAGCTCAGTACTTCAGAGAAAGAAAAACATTTTCCCCAAGCAGTAGTGATAATACATCTGCCATCAAGTCTTCTTTTTCCAAAGAGGAGGTGAGTTTTTACCTTTGTGAGCTGTCAAGGTTAGAGAATTCAGGGGTTTGTGTGTCAGATCCCTTGTCGGAGTTTCTAAAATTCCCCAGAGAAAAACACTGGTGTTGGATTATCTTTGAAGTTCTAGAATGAAACAATAAAGAAACTTGCAGTTAAATATTAGCGAGCGCTGCAACTGTTTCCCTGCAAATTAGAATTTATTTGACTATATAGTTTAGTTATGAAGTATGGAGTTTTTTTGGTTGCCATTCCTCTCAACCTCTCACTGAAGCATTTGGATGCTGAAGAAATCATCTTTTTTTTTTTTTTTTTTTGTGTTGATAGAGGCTGGATTTGGGAAAACTATGGATTCCATCAGGGGTGGTACTAACTGGCACAGATGGGCAGCAGTAAATAATAAAGAGAAACTAGAGTCTCACCACCACAACCTCAGCAAGTAGGTATTTTGGGTGTAAATTTAAAAGGGTTGTGTGGTAAAGAAGAGGTTTTGCTTCCTGATTGCAGTGTTTGATGGCATTAGTATGAGACCTTTAGAGATGCAGGCTGGATTTTATGGAGAAGAAGATGACTGACAATAACATTAGATCAGGATGTTCCTAGCTCAGAAATGGCCTCTGTGGACCACAGTAGAAGTCTTCAACCCAGCTGGCTTTGTTAAAGCCTGTATGATGTCTATAGGATGATAAAGGTACACATGTGTTCTAAATTTAAATTGCATGTCACATAGGAGCTTCAGGGGTTTTTGTATGTTTACCTGGCTTTTTCCTCTCAGTGCTCACTTATGTTTTATTATACAATAAGTTTCTTTATTCTTAATTGTAATGTATCACTGACTTTCAAATAAATTTTGGTTTAAAGAATCATGCTTTCATGCAAAGGATTGGGAAACGTCACAGAAGAGTGAAAAAAAACAAAAAAAAAACAAAAAAAAAAAACAAAAAAACAAAAGAAAATATTTCTTCAGAGTACTGTTATCTTTCCCAAGGATTAAAGAGCAGCTCTGTCTTAGAAATGTACCCTTTATGACTTGCTGGAGCAGAGGCCAGGGCATGTATGTCATACAGGCAGTGACAACAGCCTGTGAAGTAGATTTCTCTGACAGTGAACAAATTGCCTTTGGTTTGTTGAGGAAGAATGTAGCCTCAAACCTTCAGGGACTGAAAAAACTTTGCTTATATCCTTCCACATATGCTTCTTCCACCTCTTGCTTTTAACAAATGGTAATTTTCTTCCAAACTTTAAAAGAAAATATATTCCTTTACCTGGTAGTACAAGCCAATGTATTATGCCCTATCTCCATAAGAGAATGCTATGGAATCTGGCCAAACAAAAACATCCCCTGAGCTATCCAGTTACTAGAATCATGCACTAAGTTTTAGAAGCACCAGTCTAACACAAATGTATAATGTAAATCAATAAAATACAGGGTGAGGAGCTAGTCTTTGAAAGGTTGTCTGTACTGCTAAATGCAAGCAGACCATAGCCTGATGGGATGACTGAGTGATGCTAAGGGATTTGTATTCAGACTTCAAAAAGTTGCAGATTTGCCTTGCACAGACTTGTCTGGAGAAATTAAAAATGGAGCCAGGCAAGAGATAATAGGTATTGGGGATGACTGGGGTCAAATGGTTAGACTCTGTCCCTGATTTTTCAGTGTAGATGAGGCCTGAACATCTTTAAAATGGATGCTTATGTAATTCTCAATTAAAATGTGCTCTTTATTGATTCCTTCCTCACTCTGGTTCTTCACCATGAAAGAAACCAGCAGTGCTCAGACATCTTTACAACTGTGAGAGTAACTCCAGGTTTTTGTTTGAGATACCAAACTCTAATGTTTTGCCACACATTGCAGAGCTTCATAAGAGGAAAGAACTGTCCAAGGGCTGTGCTTATTTATCCAGGCTGGCAGGTGTTGGATACACAGATTTTCATTAATGGCCATAGTAGGTATCTTCCCATTACATGAAAGCACAGTATTTCTTAGGTCTGTTCCCAAGAGAAGGTAATTTTCTTCAACCACCACCTATTGCTAGGTGTAAAAGAGCTTTTGGAAAGCAAGACTTCGGAGCAAGAAATTATACTCCCCTGAAATACTTTCCAAGATTAATATTTTGTGTTTAAACTGCAGAAGCTGCACATGGCTGCACTTGACTGATAAAACTGGTGCATGTGTTAGAGACTCACATGCATTTCTCCTGAAAATAGTCTCTGAATAATGCTCACTGAGCATCCTTGCCAAAGACTTTTTATTTCAGTTTAGTCTTTGTGCAGGAACTGGGCGATCAATCTGATTTCTCAGCTCTCAACATTCTTAGATAAAACACAGCCAAGTTAAACAAGAGGAACCTAAAGATAAAAACCACTAAAGCATTTGAAAAGAAAGAAAAGCAGATTAAGTGACCATATACATTCTGTTCCTAAGTATTTGTGAAACTGCAAAGCCAGATCTGCACATTAATAGAGAACTTTCAACAGAAGAAAATGTGCTATTTATTGCTTTATTTAGCTTGAATGCTTTTGAAATCTGTCTGTATTTTTATTATTTCCCTTTTCCCTCAAATTTCGTATTCAGTCAGCCTTCAAATGAGTGTTATGCTTTTCAGGAACTGGATTCCCAGTAATTTTGGGGAACTTTGGCCTCTTCAGTTCCACACAAGCTTCACATCATAAACAGTCACTTCTAAAGAAACTGGGAAACCTTGGAGTTCAACTCTCTTATCTCTTGGCTAGAACAGTATAAGCATGGAGTCAAGAACAGTTATGCTTAATACCCATTTTTCACATAGGGATGCAGGATGGCACCTCATAAAGCCAAGCTAACAGAGTAAAATCTAAATTTGCCTTCTGCTAATGGGAGGCGATTACCATTGTTTTTACAGAAAATATTAAATAGTGCAACAAAATAGCACTGATCCAAGGTTTCTCTAGTGCAACAGTCAAAAAGCCTGAAAAAGAAGAAAAGAGGGCATTAAAATTTTTTGTGTTCAGGTTTCTTTCAAATAACTTCATGCCCTGCTCCAATCTGAAAGGACAGTCAACAAAGGAAAATGGAACTAAGAATGACTCTCCACCTTGTTTTGGCCTCTGCAACAAGCTAAGCAAATGAGGAACAGGGCAGTCTCCAGTGATGCCAATAAAAATTCTCACATGAGCAGGCAATTCCCAGAGGAAGAATCTAGCTGTTCTGGTTGTTTTCCTACCCATCCCTCACTAAAAGCTTTTCTTAGCTAATTTTTCTCCAATTAAACTCTCACTGTGTCCTGTGCTTCAGTTGCTTTCAACATATTTGCAGCTCCCTCATGAATTTTAAAAGGTTGGTTTATTAATTTGTAACTTTTCCTTCTGGCAATATGGCAGCTTCAGAAGCAGACAAAGTGGTAGAATGTTCTGGATGTGAAGGAACTCACTGGTTCTGTTATGTAGTGGAACTGTAAATAAGTTGGATCCTAACCCCTGACCAGCTGATGCTTGGAGGCCTTACCAATACGGAACACAAAGCCAACTTGAATGTAAAAAAACTAGAGTCATGATTTGGGCTGGAAAAGAGCTTTAATTGCTCACTGGTCCAGAGAGGTGTTTGGTTTTTTTTTTTTTTCTTTTTGCATTCCCTGTGTTGGTATATGAGGTTTTTTTAGAATATATATTGATTTTGGTCTTGTAGAATGAACTTGAACCTCTGAGATTATAAACAAGATGTGTTTATATTCTCAGTTTATTCAGTGTTAGAATAAATACTGAGAGAATGATCAGCCCCTATTTCTATTCTCTTGTGAGGTAGGGTACTTTTTAGAAACTATTGGCAAAGACAGGAAACTTGGTGTCAGAGGTATATGAGGAGTGCCTTGGGAGTAATAGGATTGAAATGATAGAGACTTAAGCAAAAATGTGCCCAGTCATATTTATCTTCTTGCTTACTGGTATCCCCAGGTTTTTCCTGCAAAGTTACTCCCTAGACCATGAATTCTAGCTTGCACTGTTGCACAGGGTTATTCTATTCCAAATGCTGGACTTTACATAGAAAAATCAGTTTTATTATTTGCTTGTTTGTTTATTTTCCATGCTATGCAGGGAAATACATTGGCTAGGTGTGCAAGAACAGGGATCCAGTATAACAGAAGTAAGTTCATATTTTATTTTCTCTTCAGATACTTACAGGGCTTCTGTCATTGTTTTTCCCAAAAAAATGTCTTGAATTATGGTGGTTCTAACACTTACCCAGAGTGGGAGGTAGAAGTATTATACCAACATCACAATTCTGAAGTTTTGAGCTATTTTACACAATCATCCCAAAGCCCAATAACTGATTCATTTTTCTTTACCACTGGGAAGTATAACAAAGCCATTCATGCACAGCTGGTTCCTAACAACTGCATTCTAGTTTCAGTTGCCATTGCCTTTTCTAAGCAATTAATCAGAATCACTGCAATTATAGATAAGTCTTGGCTTATTTAATAGATATTTAATAGGTTTTTTTCTGTACTGATTCATTTTACTGAGAAGGAGTAATGAATCAAAGTAAGAGCTTCTGCTTGTGTTGATGTAGCAAACGAGAAATTTTAAATGCTCAAAGCTGCAATATCATTAATCCTTTTAACAAAACATTTCAGTTTTTACTTTTCTCTTTTCCTTTTGTTTCCTTCCTTCTCATATTTGAAGTTACAAAATAGAATAATTAAAATAAAACCCCCTGGAATTGTATTCTGTTCTTGGTGAGAGGAATGTAAACTCTGGATTTTATGATGAAGGCATCTGTGCTGTGAATTTGCCCTGCTACAGGGATCTGATGTGACTCAGGTTGCCCTGATCCTATACAAGGTGGTGTCATCTGATGCTCTATCTCAAGTGTCCTGGTTTTGGCTGGGATAGAGTTAATATTCTTCTTAGCAGTTGGTACAGTGCTGAGTGTTGGGTTTTGTATGAAAATAGTGTTGGTAGCATGCTGATATTTTGGTTGCTGCTGAGCAGTGGTCACCCTAAGCCAAAGACATCTCAGTGCCCCATGCTCTGCCAGTGGCCAGGTGCACAAGAGGCTGGGAGGCAGCATGGCCAGGACAGGTGACCCAAAGTGGCCAGAAAGATATTCCATACCTTAGAATGTCATGCCCAGTATCTAAACTGGGGGAGGCTGGTTAGGTGGGGCCAGTCTCTGCTCAGGGATGGGCTGGGCAGCACTCAACTGTGGGTGGGCCACTGCATTGGGCATCCTCTGTCTCTCTTGGGTTTTATTCCTCTCTCTATTTTTCTTTATCATTATTATTATTGTTGTTGTTTTATATTACTTTAGTCCAATTGTTCAACTGTTCTTATTTCAACCCATGTATTTTACTTTTTTCCAATTTTCTCCCCCACCCCACTGAGAGGAATGGGGTGGTGAGTGAGCAGCTCTGTGGTATTTTTTTGCCAGCTGAGGGTTAAACCATGACACTGGGTGAGCTCACTGGTCCCCTTAAGGACACAGCCACAGACAGAGCTGAGTAAAAGTAGACCAGTGGTTTGCATCCAGCACAAATCATGATTATTGAGATGGTCTGCTCCAGCTGGCACAAGATTTAGATGGGAAGGACCTGAGAACAGGATCTGGTGCAGGAATCCTGGTTTCTGGCCTGAGGCAGAAAACACTCAGTATAACTGTACCCAAAGGAATCTGGAACATGGTCCCTAGCTTTTGGAAAGCAAAATGTAGAGCTGATCTAGTCAATAACATTAAAGCATTTAAATTGCAATTAAATGTTGTTTGTCTTAATGAAGCAGTCCTCACAGAGTAAGTGCTGAAATTCTCAATTACAGCCTTTGGGAGAAGATATGGAAAAGAATATGCAGTGACATCTCTAAAGGGAGAAACAATCTACCAAATTTCGGAGTCTTCTTAGTGAGATTGGAACTTGAATCTGTCATTAGTGCCAATGCTTTTCACAATCAGTAGATAGAAAATACTGACATGTGAATTTGAAGTTAAACTAAATATAAAAACTTAAGTTTTCATTAAATATCTGTGAAGACTTGTAAAATATGAAAAGTAAAGTATTCTAGAGAAAGAAAAAGCAATTGAGATTGAGTCTTGTCAAATGGGAGCACAATCATTGGGAAGTGTCTGTGACAAAGCAGCAGACCTCAGAGCAAACCTTTCCTACCAGTGTGTCTGTAATGGCACTACAGCACAGCACAACAGAGAATCTGGCTATGGCTTCAAAAAAGTATTAATAAGAAAGTCCATGATAAATGTTTTTGGCTGTTTCTTCCTCAAAAAAGTTATTAATGTCATTCATCTATTAGAGAATGCTATCAGAGATAGTTCTTTGTGCCACAGCATAACTCCCTTGTATATGTCAGAAGGGAAACAAATTTTCTTTGACAGCTTTCATTTCTAGATGACAAATTGCATCCTTTTTTGTGTAACATACTCAACCACCTATTGATGTCAGAATGAGAATTTAATTTGGACCTCAGATTTTATTAGACTGCTTTTATAAATGTAAAATTGAGCACCTTGTTACAAGTGAAGGTTTTTTATATCTTTTTGTATTTCATAATACAATGAAATAAATACTTGATGGTAGCATTGTGGTACAGTAAAGAGCTAACAACTTATTCTGATGATACATTATTTATAACATTATTATTTCTTTAAAGACCATATATAGTTAATAGTATCAGTTGTGTTATTTCTTCATAATTTCGTTGACTGAGAGATGTATTCCAGCAAAACCAGATTTAATCAGAAGTGAAAATTAAATTCTGTGTTATGTATATGCTTGGATAACACTAGAATCAGGCTGTGTTATTATTTATACCAGATTATTTTTGTTGGTGCTGTGAATTTCTGTTTTTCAACGGTCTCAAGGAAGAGCCAATTCTCAGCATGACAACTAAGAGAGTGAATACCAGAACATTTTCATATGGGCAGACTCTATGAAGGAGCTAAAGATGTGAAATCGGGAATAATCATGTAGCAAAATCCCTTGTGTAATTACAAACTGCTGGAAGCCATCATAATGTGAAAATATAAACTTGCTGATTGCTAATTATGTGGAGACAATATCAAAGTCAAATAACATAATACTGACAGTACAAAAGATACTCAGGAATAGTAAAACAATACATTCAATCTCTCCAATTAAGGAAGAAAATTATACTACAGTGAAAATATTTTGGCATAGGCAATGCAGAACTGGCAAATTAATGTCACAGAGTATTTCTATTTCTGCTAGTCACAAAATACTTGTGTACAATAATTTTTAATTTTTTTTATCTCCAAGTTCGTCAGGGGACTTACGTGTCTATTTAGCTTTAATATGTGATCATCTTATATGTAATGCCATCCATTTATACAGGAATTGTTCTATGGTGGAGCATGTCTTTCTTCCATCCACTTTTACTCATCCTTTCTAATAGAAAATTTTCTAATGGTTATGGTGTAAATGTGAATTGACCAGAGAATTTTGTCATTAAGACCTTTTCCTTATTTTTATATGTAGAGAAGGGCTTTTCAGTGGATAAATTAAAAGTATAGTAAGAATTTGGAATCAGTAATAAAACATGTTAATCACAGGTTAAATTATTTGATCTATATAACTGTTTGTTACCTGTGAGTAATTTCTGTGAGACAGGCTACGTGGGCAGCATTTCCACTGTGAGTCCCAGGAAGGTTTCCCTGCCCCCAGTTCCTGTATGCACTCAAATATTTATTTATGAAGCATGAAAACAGTGCCTTCCCCTCATTTCTTCTGTTCCTCCACAAGGACCAGAAGGGACTAACTCACCTTTCCTGTGCAGCTGAAGAGCAAGACTGTAGGGCTCACCACTGAGCACACTTTTCTTCCATCAGGGTATAATTTTTCCCCTTTTCAAAACCTTCCTTCATTTTTTAGCTAATGTAATAAATGTAGCTATGACTACTGAGCCTATTTCACAGCATATGAAGACAATCTCTTGACCACAAAAATGAAAGAAGTAGTCAAATCTGTGAGAATTAGTTTGGACATTTTTAATAATGTCATACAGTTCATTGATAAATTAAACTTTAAAAGAAATTTTAGCAAGAGACTTAGGATAATTTTCCAAATATCCGAAAAATACTTTGGATTGGTTCATAGTTGATATTATATGTCAAATGTAGCTCAGAACCATAAAGAAAAGTCTTCATAGAAGAGCCAGATATTTTTGTTGTTTCAGGACATTGCTAACCAACCTTTCCAATGTGTTGTTAAAGCACACCAGCATGAATATTTGGACATTTCAGAAATGCATTATATCATCTGTAGATAAACACATTGTGTTGTGTTTTCTGTTATAGACCTTTGCCTGTGGCACTAGAGCTGCTTCCCTATGCATACAGCTCTTTAAATGCAGACATAGTATTTTATATGCTTGCTCCATACCATTCCATTAGTTGTTTATTCTGTATTTCATGTCAAGCAAGTAATTTAAGGCACATTACCAAAGCTGCTCCCTCTGACTCCAGCTATACCAAATGCATAGTCTATGTAAGTTTTCTTCCGTATTTAGAGGATCCAACCAGTGCTAGAATTCTCTTGTCACAGCCATATTTTGAAGAAAATTTATTGCTGATTTCTTATTAAATTATTACTTAAATAATGGTCTCTTCAGTGTCTGGGATTTGAAAGTTTTCTGCCCTTACTAAAAAACTTCCTGTGCTTCAGAACACCGTCCTTGACACATTGTACCTTAGCCACACAATCCCAACACCGTAAAATCTAATATGGGTATTAGAAGACAAGAGGCGTTTTTTTTAAGCCTGCTCAGAAATGCTTCCTCTTTTAACACTGACATTTTTGCATATTAATCTGTTTAAAGATTAGAACTAAGCAATGCAGCATCCACCCCATAGTGGAGCATTCTCCAGATGGTGCATTCAGCAAGGATCTCCCCATGGCATGAGGTACCTCTGCATCCGTTCTGGTCTGCCCAGTCCCAGGGCAGCCCAGTGTTTGAACACTGGAAATACTCCTGCCTTTTACTTAATTTTCTCTACATTGCAGACAGGAAACTTAATTCCCTTTTAGCCGTGCTTGGCAAGGAGAAGGTCCCCTACCTCTGTTGCCAGCCTTTGCTAGCCCCTGGCAGCTGTTCCTTCACGTAGGTCCCCAACACTGTGAGGGTGGCCAAGGGTGTTTAGAAAGGGGGCACAGGCAAGACTTAAGCACTGATTACTTTAGGTGAAAGGATTTGTAATTTTTTTCATAATATCTTCCCATTCTTTAGTAATTGGAAGATATTATGAAGAGGAGGAAGCAAACATGGACCTGGAACTCTGTGGGGCAAAAAGAGAAAAATATTTTATCAAGGAATTTTTCCATGAGTCACACTTTTTCACTAGTCAAGCAAAGCACTTATCTGTATCTACTCAAGCTAATTAAGTTGAAAAATGTTTTAGAGAAAATAAACTTGGCAAAAACATAACTTTGAAACCATCTGGTCTGACTGCACACACTATTATTCCAGACATTCATACCTTGAAAGAAACAACCTGAAATCTTGAGAATGCATTTTCCCTAAAGGAGTAGGAAAAATGTTGCTCTGTTGCTCTTCTTTAAGGCTATTTTCAAGATCCTTACAGTAGGAGTACATTTTCTTATCTTTCACAACAGTCAGAGGCAGCTTCACTGCTGGTGTCTGGTAGGAAAATTTGTCTCTACTAAAGACTCTGACATTTCATTAATGTACATCAGGTTTGAATTTGGCTGAGGTAATCAGTTCTGAAGAGATCCAGACATATATAGAAAGGTGCATGCTGATTCTCATTTCATTCCAATCTAAAGAGCATTTTTTACCAGTAATAATCCCAGTGATTTTAGAAACTTTGAGAAGCTTCCTGATTTTCATCCCCAAAGGAACTTGGCTCCTGTGGTTATAAGTATTATCAAGATAATGTAAGATCCCAAAATAGCATTATTTGATTTGAGTTGAAATCTGAAATTATTTAGTGAAAAAAATACAATTTTCTAATAAGAGAAAAAAGTTTCTGCATAGCTTTACTAAGTATTCAGCTAACAGTTTAATCCACTGTATGTATGTAACAGACTCATACGTGTGTGAGTGTATTGGGTTTGCATGGCAAGATTTTGATAGCTGGGCTGCTTAAGTGAGATGCTGCCAGAAGATTCCCTGTTTTTCCCATGTTCAGTGCCAGATACTCCAAGAAGGACATTCTTTTGGCTAAAGTTGAGCCTATCACTGGTGATGGTAGTGCCTCTGGGATTGCAGATTTAAGAAGAGGAAAGAAGTTAGTGCACATGAACAATTTCAGACAGGGTACAAGAGCGACAGAATGTGTGAGCAGCACAACTCTGCTCCCAGGTCAATGGAGAAGGAGGGGGAGGAGGGGTTCCAGGCACCAGAGCAGGGGCTCCTCTGCAGCTTATGAGGAAGACCATGGTATGGCAGGCTGTCACCTGCTGCCCATGGAGGTGCATGGTAGAGCAGAGATCCACCTGCACCCCTGGGTAACTCCATACTGGAATATATGGATGCATGAAGGAGACTGTGACCCACTGGGAATCCTGCACTGGACCAAGCTCCTGGCAAGACCTGTGGTCCTGTGGAGAGAGGAGTCCAAGCTAGAGCAGGTTTGCTGGCAGGACTTATGACTCCATGGAGGGCCCATGCTGGAGCAGTCTGCTCCTGAGGAACTGCACCCCATGGAAGGGACCCAAGCTGCAGCAGCTCATGAAGAAATGCAGCCCTTGGGAAGGAGTCATGCTGTAGAAAGTTGTCTCCCATGGGAGGAACCCCAGAGTGGAGCAGGGGAGGAGTGTGAGAAGTCCTCCTCATGAGGAGAAAGGAGTGGCAGAGACAATGTGAGGAACTGACCACAGCCCCCATTCCCATCTCCCTGTGCCATGTGAGGGTAGAGATAGAGAATTCAGGACTGAAGTTGAGCCTGGGGTAAAGGAAGGGGTGAGAGAAAGATGGTTTTAAGATTTGATTGTATTTCTGATTATTCTGCTCTGGTTTGATGGGTAATAAATTAATTGTCCCAAGTTGAGTCTATTTTGCCCATGATGATAATTGGTGAGTGATCTCTGCCTGTCCTTATCTTAACCCATGATATTCCTTTTATCTTCCCTCTTTCCACTCCCCAGCTGAGGAGTGGAATGATAGAGCGGCTTTGTTGGGCACCAGGCATCCAGCCAGCATCAAACCACCAGAGTAACAGAAGGAAAATGCTTATTTTCATTCCTTTTTTTTTTTTTTTTTTTTTTTTTTTTTGCACTCTTTGGGGAGCGGGGTATGTTTATCAAAGAAAATAGGGCTTTTGTAAGAGNTTTTTTTTTTTTTTTAATGCAACTCTGGCTCTCTTTCATATGTTGCATCTATTCTATGCCTTTTATGTCAACTCTTGTGTGCTGCTACTCTGTCACCCTTATAAAAGAAAACAATGGGGAAATAGGAACTAGTGATCAAAGAAAAGTATGACATAAACCTCGACATAGGAAAAGTATGACATAAAACCATACTTCTTTGAAAAGCTATCTAAAAAATATTAAATATTTACTTTGTTTTGAGGTGTTTTGGTGAAATTCAGTTTTAAGGATCATATTCCAAAAAATAAAATCTCATCATGGTAACAGATAGACCATAAAGTATCACGCAGGATAGGTGTGTATCCTGACAGGAGTTAGTGAAACACTGGGAAATGCTGGTGCTTAGTTCACATTGTGTAAACATTTTGTAATGCATCTGTGAGATTTTTGTCAGTATTAAAGCATGTAAACCTGATTCTTAGAGAATTAGGAGGGAACATACTGAGAACAGTTTGTTCATGGCTGTGGAATTCAGTTTCATTGTTTGCAGACCTCAGTTGTGCTCCTTGGTTTCTACCTCATGTTCTGTGAATTCTCTACAAAAGTTGCTGATTAAATAAGAAGTATCTGTGAACTTGCTTTTCAGTTTCAAGTCAGGTTTTGAAGTCCATGTGTTTAGCTGTCTGTTGTCTCTTTGTGTACTCAACCAATGCAGAATACTTTATTGTGAAAAGTAAATGTTTGTTTCTGTGCACTATATTTTTGGCATTGAAGGAAAGGCAGGCTGACTCAGCCCTGTCTTACTGGTACAATCAGTATGAGTGGGCTTGCACAGGCTGTGGATTTATTTTAATTTTTTAAATCTCTATCTACTAAAGATACATAGAATGAAAAAGCTTTACAGAGGTAGCAAGGAACTAACTCTCTTCCTTTCTTCTCTCTGTAGTTTGTTGCTCAGCCCAACTGCCAGCAGCTGCTCGCATCCCGCTGGTACGACGAGTTCCCCGGATGGCGGAGGCGACACTGGGCAGTGAAGATGTTGACATGTGTTGTGATAGGACTCCTTTTCCCAGTCTTCTCTGTGTGCTACCTGATAGCTCCCAAAAGCCCATTGGGGCTGTTCATCAGAAAGCCATTTATCAAATTTATCTGCCATACAGCATCGTACTTGACTTTTCTGTTCCTGCTGTTGCTGGCCTCCCAGCACATCGACAGGTCAGACCTCAGCATGCAGGGACCCCCTCCAACCATCGTCGAGTGGATGATATTACCGTGGGTCCTGGGTAAATGTATTACTAAAGAAAATACAGTGAAAAGCATTTCGACTACTGTGGTTTTGCCAGGCATTCCTGAGGCAGGATACAGCAGAGTTCTGTCATGAATTATTGACCTACCGAAGCAGGCAGATGGTCCAGCTCCTCCCGTGCTTAGCAAGAGTAGTTGACAACATAGACAAACAGTAGAGTTTGAAAATCCAGTGTCACCATCTGATAGATTACAGTGAGGAAATGCAAAAGATATCAAAGATTCCTTCCTGTGATTACACAGTGCCCTGAAACATATATTGTTATACTATATAATATCTATTTTCTCCACACCAGAAATTCTCCTGGTTCTTGTAAGTGTCTATTTTTTTTAATTTGCTAATCTATTTTTAAAAAGAATCCCTTTGCTACATGAATTATTTTTCATGCAGGGAAATGAGGCATAATATAACTTCTGTAGTGTTACTGCTAACCTTAGTTACCTACAGTATGCTTCTTTCTAAATGACGGATGCAGCTATTGCAAATAGTGATGATCAGCATTTTCAAGTGAGTATTTTCATTAAAATATGCACACAGAGTATTTTTTTGGTTCAAGAACTCGTCACTCAATTCAAACCAAATATCCTATATCAGAAAGAATAGGAAAATTCTGTAGCATTTTTAAAATAGAAAAAAAATCCCTTACCTCTCTATCCTCATAGTTTAAAATAAAAATTTTGGGCTGGTATTATTGAAAGCCTACTTTGTGTGGGCCATGTCATCCTTAAATATGATCCTTCCTGTGATCCTAATATTATCCTCGGTGCTCCCTAACTCTGCCTGTCTATCCTGCTAGATGGTAATTTCTCTCAGTGTGCTGTGGTCTCTCCCCTTTTTCTTGTTTTAAGAATCAACACAAGTTGGACCAGGTCAGGGCAAATATATTTGTCTAAAATAAAATTGTAGAAGGAGGGACTCAGTAATCTTGACTGCAAGAATTTAGGTTTGATATATTCATTAAAATTTTCATCACATAGACAGGTACCTGCACAAAAATTTCTGAAACTTTGGTGGGATTTTGATACCATTACTTCTCCCAGAGCTTCTCATTAAGATAACTGTGTATTTTCCATTTTTCTCAAACATGTGGGTTTCTTTAGAGCAATGTACCTGTCAAAGCTTTTGGCCTCATTGATCCTATATAATTTACTACACAGTGTTGAATTTGTAATACACTAGTTTGCTGTGCCTGATATTCTGGAGAACAATAATTCAGTGGCTTTTCCTCTGTGTGTACCTTGGTAGAGCACTGTGGGAAGCAGTAGGCAAACATGCACACTTAGAAAAACAAGTGTACATGACTGAAAAACCTCTCTACACTTACTTGCCAGGCACCTGTCAGAAGGACCTGCCTTCCACAGGTGAACTGCTTTGTGGGATTTCCCCCATGGTAACACAGCAGTGCTCACCACCAGCCTTCACTGTGAGATATGTTTTCCTTGGCTGGGTAAATACTTTTAATACATTAAAAAAGCCAGAATCTGAGATTATTGCAAAGAAATTATTCAATCTGGGAGGTTGTCTAGACTGGTACTTCGTACAAACAAGTCAGACTAATTTCTGTAAGCAAAATTCACATTTAAATATTAAAAGAAAAATTTCCTCCAGTGAATTTTCCCACTATTTTACCATCAAGAAATGAGAAACTAATCTAAAAACTTTTATCTTTATACATTATCTCCTTAAAAATAAATGCTACAATGCTGAGGAGGAGCAGGAGGCTCTTCTGTGTTGTGCCATGCCTGGAGGAGATATTAGTGTCTGTTCTGTCTGGCATTCCAAAATAGCAGGTGGTCAGTATCTATTCAGCTTTCACAGTATCCTGTGGCTAAAGGGTAGTAAGATCAAGTGCACTGCTGACACATAGACCTTGTCATGCCAAAGTGGATTTTGTCATGAACCTGTCTTTTAATAGAGCTGAAAGAAAGAGGCACAATTTGAGAAGGGCAAGAGCTAGTTTGTGTAGTAAAGGCAATTCAAAAATTTTAGTGACCAGCTCCTTTCCAGAAAACACTCAGTGGGAAGAGGAAGAACCTCTAATGCCCTCAACCTCTGACATAGTTGTTTACTTAGGAAGATGTTTAAGTAACTCAGCATCCCCAAGCACTTGTTTGAAGAAGCTGTTAACCCTGGGAATTATGGTGTTTAAGATAACTGTCACTTCTAAAAGCAAGATTAATATTTTCAGCATAGACTCATATGGCTGGATTATGCCTGTGCTGAACAAACCCTTCATCTGCAAGCAGTACAGGTCAAGTCAAGGGAGCCACTTCCATAAACAAAAGTTCATGAACATGGATGAAGATCAATATTTGACACCATTGGTTAAATAGCTTATAGTCAGTCTAGACTGTGCTGTTCAGAATACCTGTGCCTTCCAAAATCTCTTGCATCCAAAATGATGCATTTTACACACTGATCTCTAGTGTTTCCTAACTAGCAGTTTCCTGTTCCAGTTTCACTTTTCTGTGTTCACCTTTCAGGTTTTGATTGCTGTAGTGCCTTAGCCCAGCTAAATAATGAGGCCTCAGATTCACCCATCATAATTTAAGGCAATTCACTTGGTACCTGATTTCCCTGTACCACTGAAGGAAACACACATCTCCACAGGACAGTCCAGCTCACAGCATGTGATGAACATGTCTATTTCAGCTTTTTTGTTTGTATATTTAGGTCTTTTTCATGTTGTTTTTTTCTGTTTGGTTGCTTTTTGTTGAGGGGGTTGGTTTTGTTCATTTTGTTTTGATGGTTTTTTGTTTGGTTGGTTTTTCAGTGCTTTTTGGTGGTGGTGGTTGTTTTTCTAAAGGAATGAATCTCAGCCAAACTCTGCTCTTTTCCTGTTCACATACATACATTCACAGACTGTAGTCTAGTCATCTTTTAATAAACTCCATATTCTTCTTAAGTCCTTATCAATAAGCTAAGGTTTGTTTCCAGGCTGCAATCTAGTTTTTTGTCTCATCTCTTCAAACCATAAAATTATGCAGTATCTTTAAAAAAAAGTAAATGAAGCACTCTTCAAAGAAGACTATATCTGAGGTACATAGAGATACTTTTGCATTTTCTGGATGTGAACAAATATTTTTTTCATTTGAATCAAAACTAGTGTGGCTCTAGGGTTATAGTTCTCTGAAACCTGCAACACAACCAAGTACTTCCTTGGGAAAGGATATCCTGAAGCAGCAACTACATGTCAAAACTATTAATATTTTAAACAATAGAATTTTTTGGTTTTTTTCTTAATTCAGATAGGTCTGGATGTAGTTTGCATTTTAATACTGTCTCTCTTAACAATCAGAGAGGAAGAAGAGTTCACTGTTGCAGGTTTCTTGTCAACATGAACTTCAGGACACAAATATTTCATGCAATTTAAGAAGTTTCCAGACTGTCCATAGTGACCTAAGCTCTCCAGTGAGCAAATAGTAATTAGCATTTGCCAACTACTATGTAATAGAAGGCTGAATGTGCATAATTAGCACATAATTAAAAGTGTCACTAGAGTAGGAGGCTCACAGGAAAAACTTGTATTGGGCTACATTTCCATGGAGACTATCGTCTTTACTTTTTAAAAGTCTCTTGAGGAAACTTCTGCATTAATTTTGTCTTTTACATGATTAGATGATTACACAAGTGGTGCTCCAGTATGTGGTGATTATCTGTGGAACAGTAAGTCAGTGTTACAAGCCTGTCATAACCTTAAGAAGTAGTTGTGGAAAAATTTCTCAGTAAGAAGAGTCAGAACCTCCTGTCCTTGCACTTAAAAAGAAGGAAACAAGCTTTGGCTCATAAGGAAAATTAATTGTCATCTTATTATTGGCTGTTGCTTCACACTATGGGAACATAGGCCTATTTACTATACTTGAGAATCCATCACCATTGCAAAAATGAACAGGAAAATCAAGAGTATCATTTTAGGAAAAAAAACAAGGAAGAACAGCTTTTTCTATCATCATATCATCTATCATCATATCCCCCATCCTCCATTGCTGTGTCCTCTGAGCATGATAACAGTGATTCAGAGGGAAAATCCAACAAGACCCTACTTAACCCTCTGTGTGCCCTGACTGCAGCTCATGTAAGGATGATGTTGATCTCTGTATGTTTGTCATAGCTGTTCTTCTGCCCTAAACCATGGCCTCAAACCTAGCAGTGACTGCACCAAGTGTCCTCACAATGGGCATTTGCTTCACCAGCAAATGCTACAAAATTCAGAGGAGAAAGGCATCAACCAGAAAAATATAGTATTCAGTAGTTGTGGTTAAAAAGCTCCCTGCCAGTTTTTCAGGGGGACTGTAGCAAAAGACTTTTTTAGGGATTTTCTTTGGATGAGTTTTTTGCTCTTTTATGGTCACATTTAAATGTTCATTTTAATTGCATTGTTCAAAAGCCTGCTGGAGCAGGAATACAGTCTTAATGTATCTCTTGAACAACATGTTCCCCATCCTTTCTGTCAGAATGGTTTATACTATTGGAGTACGTGAATCTATAGAGAATGTGGATGTTTGGGAACTGTGCAAAATTACAAACATTTGTGGTTAGCAAACTGCTGGTGGGATCTATGGGAATGTACGGTCTTGTCAGTCCTTAGCACAATGTACAGCCAAACTGATGGCACAGCATGACACTTCAGAATAACTGATCACAGAGGAGGCAAGTACAGTGTGCATTGTCTTCTAAATTAGGTCAAGAAAATTTTGTGTAAAAAATTAAACATTTAGTATGAACTGACATGTTTCAGGGAGCAGATATAGAGAGTAATATGGCTGGCAAGATGAAACAGTACATAACCTATGTATATATGTCACTACATATCTAGCACAGAGGAGAAAAACAAACCCCAGACAAAGCAGGAACACAACTTTTTTTTAAGGAAGGATAATGCACATAATGACCACAAAAGGCCATTAAGTCCAAACTACTGCTAAACACAGGCTCACTGCAAAGACAGGTCACATTGTTCAGGTTCCTGTACAGTCAGATCTTTAATTTCCCCAGGGATGAATATTTCACAGTCTCTCTCTCACAGTGCCTGTATCTAGAAACTGGTAAACTTTTTTCCTGATTCTAGTAGATATATCCCATGGCACAACATGCAACCATCACCCATCCTTCCAATGTGCATCTCTAGAACAAGTCTGGCTCCAGCTCTTCAGAACCAGCAATTTCAATAGTGGATGACAACTATTACATTACAGAATCACAGAACGTTCTGAGTTGGAAGGGACCCACAAGGACCCCCATACAGGGGCCATTCACTCAGGAGCTTTGAGGCTGTTAACCTCCCATTAGTGTTCTCTTCTTTAGCCTGAACAAAATCAGCTCCCTCAACCTCTTGTTACACATCATGTGGTCCAGATCCCACTTAGCTTGATGTCCTTACCATTAAGTTCACTTCAGCCAGTTAATATCTCCTCTTTGTTAAGTATTCCAAAACTGGACTCAGTAATTAAATTATTTATCTAAACATCAGGAGAGCCACTTCTTCTCCAGGCTGCCTGTATCTTGCCATAATAGGACCTTTTACTTGGTTACTTTAATTCATGTTGTAAGTATTTAAGGTAAATATTTTCTATATAGATTATTTTATTTTATTCTTTGGTTGTTGGCGATGTTGGCTGATATGTGGCTTTTTGTACTTTAAGATTTGATCCAGAACGGTCTTGTTATTTCTAAAATGGAGGCCAAAGAAAAATGTTTTGTTTCTATTATTTAAAAAAAAAAAAAAAAACAAAAAAAAAACAGGTGACTTTTTCCTTGGGAAGTACTTTTAATAGTGCCTCTGGCCATGTCATTCCCGCTTCTTTTCCTGGTCTAACACAGGACCCAGACACTGCACTGTTTTTCCCCTCACAAGCAGGCATTTACTCACAGGAAAGCCAGAGGTGTGTGTTTGATTTTGTCCATGTTCTCTTGAAATAGTTGTACTCTGTTAATAAAATATGCCCCAGAGAGTGGAAGCCCCTGAGTTATGCCAGGATGCCTCTTGTTACCTTCCTGTACCTTTAGCAGAGATCAGTTCATGTTCATCAGCCCAGGTGTAAAACAGAAGAGCTTTATCAAGTCTTATCAATACTCACTGAATTCCCTGGAAGGACTTTCCTTTGCTCACTCAGCTTTTGATCATTAGCAGCTTGTCTCACTTCTTGTATCTGTGAAAAACTCTACATCACATGGCAGAGCAAAGTTGGTTTTGTCAGTTAAATGATTTCACAGCCCAGCAAAAATATGTTCTCCAAAAAACATGCTAAAAGTCTGTTGTTGATCTTGGCATGAAGAGATTGACCCCAAGGAACCTCTTTCTTCCCATCACTTAATGGTAAGGAACAAAAATAGCACTGAGCAACCAACCTTTTGTGGGAAAGGTAAGGCCAAAATTAGCAAGGGATCCACAAAACTTTTTGAGACCAAATATAGTTCAGGATATTGCCTTTCATATCTCTCTCTGACAAATTTTGATGTTATTGTTCACAGTGAGACTTTAACCATAATTATAATTATAAACCACAAAAGGCAGTGTTGTAGAGATGGCATAAATCTTTGTGAATTTCCACAGTTGCTGGAATTTTTTTTTTTTTTGCAGTTGCCCAAGTTTCAGTACAACACAGGAATTTAGACAGGCTGTGTCTAAGTTTTTTCCTTAGAACCTAAAACACCTTTGAATGGATTTCAGAGGGAAGTTATTTCTTTGTTGTTTGTTTCTTTTGCATGAGACTAAAAGATGTGTTCCTTATAAGTAAAATTACAGCTCTAGGTAGCTATAAAGCATCAAATAGGATAGATCCAAAATACTTTCTAATTGGAAGTTGTCTGCCAGCACTAAAACATACTGTGTTTAACCCAAGGCTTTATCCAAAGGAACAGAGAATTTTTGTAACAGTATTGAGCTGCTGCTCTGCTCAAAGTTGCCAGGTTTGCCATCAGCATCGTAATTTATGAAAAGAGAAGGTCCACTTTTTTTTAAAAGACATTTCAGTACCTAGTATCCAAAGATTTCAAGACTGGAAATAAAGCTTCAAAATCAAAATCTATAGATAAATATCTAAAATAAAAGCTAATCTTATCAGTGCTTTGCTGATGCATCTACGCATTAATTATATGCAGTATGCGGTATCTATTACTAAATTCTTCAGGATTTTTTAAAAGAGTTATGAGAACTTTAATTAAAGATTTTTATTATTATTTAATTA
>VZRH01003780.1:17309-40260 GCA_013397555.1 Urocynchramus pylzowi | reverse complement strand
TTATTTATATAAGAACATTTTTATTCCAGTGCTTTTTGTTTTTCTAAGATGTATTTTCATTTTGTTACTTTGAATAAAACTTATTTTACAATATATAGGCTTTATTTCAGAAGAAAACTTTTTTCATTAATGTTCAGAAAATTTTTGTTGCAAAAAAAGTATTTAGCTCACAAATTCATTTCATTTCTCCGAATTCATTTTATCTGATCATTTTTAGTTCCTTTCTTGCTTCAGGCAAACTGGACTTCAGTCAAATGGTTGCAGTTAGCCAGCTTGCATGTCTAATAATTCACAATGCTTTACAAAACCTTTCCATGGTGTCTGTCATTCTCAGGGCGCTATGTGGTCTGTGGGATTCCTGCCCTGAATTTGTCTATTTCATCCCATTAAAACCATGGGCATTTATAAAATTTTTCTCTGTCATCTCAGGCTGTTTCAAAATATCCATGCTGTTATTTCTCTTTTACTGTTCCAATATGTGGGTATAAACAATGCAGCAAGTATTTGAAAGTCTTACCCTCAACTTTTTAATTAAAATCCTTGATTAAGGAGGTGGAAGAGATTCATAATGTTTATAATTTCCTTGTAAGTGGCAATAAATGATAACAGCATGGAATGGATAGGTGAGGATAAAAGAGGCAGGTGTTAAATCTGACTGGTGGGAAGAGATGGGAAAGACACAGTTAGAGCAAAGAGACAAACAGAATATAGCAGAGAATATCCAGCTAAAATAGTGAAATCTGCTCTGAGTGGAATTATTTCAGCTAAATGCAGGCATCTGGAAGTTAGACATCTGTTTTAATTAAGCCTGACCCTCCATGGCTTCCATTTCAGCCAGTGGGAAGACTGACCCACCTGCAGATGACAGGATTATTGCCTTGGAGATTCTTGTTTCCTCCCAGGGAGCTAAAGAGGGCTTTGGACAAGCAACTTGTCCCCAACCTGACTGCCTAAAAGGCTCTTGCTTTTAGATCTGCTCCCTGCCTTTGGCTGGTTTCTCGTAGCAGTTTTTCCTCAATATGTGTGTGCAGGCTGGCAGTGTCCCCTCTGTTTTGTTGAGATGTCAGCTTTCTTGCTTCTGAAAGTGTAGCTCTGACACGAGCTCTGTCAGTTTGCAGTAATGTTGCTGCTTTGGCACATTAATAATCAGGCAGTGCCTGGACTCTGTCTTTCCAAACTGTAGCAGTGCCTCTATTAGACAGTCTTGTCACTGCATATCTTCTCTTCTATCATGTCAGGTCGTGTTTGGAAATGCCCTAAAGCCTCCTTTCATAATAAAATCAGGTACTATCCAGCTATCCATTAGTCTTCCAAGTAGAAAAGTGTGCAAGGTCACAGAGATAATTCTGCTCTGATCTCTGGATGCATTTTTCTCAAAAAAAAAAAGAAAAAAGAAAAAACAAACAAACAAACAAAACAAAACAAAAAAAAACAAAAACAAAAAACCACCATAGATTTTCCAAGTCTTTTCCTGATTCTCTGAATGAATGTAGAAGAAGAAAATTGGCATGTTGTGTCAGAGGCTGTGGAGGTAAGGGTGGTCTGACTTCTTCTCCTCAGACCCTTCCTTCTTGTAAAAATATATAGTTCTGATCTACAAAAAGATTTCAAGACCTCTGGCTGCAGTAAATTAAACCTAAACAGCACAGCTGGGAATCCCTGAGGTTTGTTGTTCAGAATACCTTCATCATGTAAGCTCACCAGGCCTTAGAGACATCTTCAGCCTTGCCTAAAGGCTCTGGGATCTCAGAGTACACTTTTCTAGGATAGCCCTTCAGGTGCACTGGGGAGGATTTACACAACTCTAGAGAGTCCAGTTCTTCCAGCATTCATTGCTCCAGATGAGCCTGCTAAGAATCCCTAGCCATGGAGACCTGGTAGCTGCAAAGACTCTGATCACAGCTGTCATGGTGAGGTTGCCCTGGAATTGTGAATTTGAGCAATCAACCTTAAGACTTGGTACCAAAATTTGCTTTCAAAAATACATGTGTGGGCAGCTCTCCTGTGCATATGTGGGCAGTGTGTCTTTCACAAACATGATAGTAGTATCCATCTGTCTGTCAGAAAAGCTTCAAGTTCTCTGGAGTGACTTAGGATCTCAGTAACTGTATTTATATATTGAGTTTGTACTTAGATGCTTTGGCTGGCAAGAAGAGCAAACTATCACATCTCTCTTACAGCCAGCAAAAATATGGGATTTACAGTTTTCCATTACTGTTTTCTTGAAAAGAACAGGCATCAGGATGAACATGAAAGTTGTTTTGAACCAAAAAAAATAGTTAGAACCATCACCTTTACAATGTCAAAGTATACTCAGAACTTTCAGCTGCCAAATGACTTCCAAATTGCTGGTAGCTTGGATTAATTGTGTTTCGAATTCAAAATGATCAAATTTACAACAGCCATATACTCTCTTCCACTATTTTGTAATAGGCCAGTATTTCTCTGTTAATGTCAACTTTAAAATTACATTTCATTTTCTGAAGCCCAGGAAGTGCTTGGAAAAACAGTCTGGCTTTTCACTCACGAAACAGATCAAGTGCAGCAGCATTAGTCAGCATTTCTTTTTCAATCTGTACATAATCCCATTATATTTTAGGCAGTGCTGTCAAAGCCTACAATACTGAGCAACAGTCTTACAGAGAACAGCCCCACTGCAGTCTGTGTCAGTTCACACGTGTCAGGCTGGTCGTGAACCATAGAATATCTTGGCTTCAATTAACCTAAAGCCTCTTGTTAAAGCATTCATCTTATTTTGCATCCCAACCTATTACTGCTGTCTTTTCAAAGCGTGTTTTAAAGACAGTCCTTAACTCTGAGAAGTCACAAAAAAGTTTATTTCATTCTATGAAGGTATGTGTTGATTTCTGCAAAGCCTTTTTATTTGGGGATCTTCTGTCCATGCAGCTGTTTGCTTCCTGTGCCTTCGCAGTCTTGTCAATGTCAAGATCCTGCAACTTTTAAGTGAAAATTTCTCAAATGAAAAAGAGCAAGGCACTGTTCTGTGGCACTGAGACTTAGGGGCCATATGTGTATTACACAGACTTCGGCTTGGTGCCTGGAGCCAGGTCTTCTCCTGCAGTGGTGATTTGTATGTGCTATAATGCAGGTGGAGCAGCAGTGATTCAGAGCAGTGTCTGAAATGTGAAGGGGATACAGCAGCACACAAAGCAGCTGCTTTTATGGCGTGATGATGGTTAGGTCTTAACAAGTTATGCCCAAAAGGCAGTGAAAGAGCAAGCAGGGACATTTGCAAGTTCATGGACTGTGTGATGAAGGTTGGAGAGGACTGTGAAGAGAAGGGGGAGGCAGATCTGCTGTCACTGTGTTCATACTGCGTGTCATGAGTGACCAGGTCTTTGAAGAGTAAGTGATTAAGTCATTTCACTGGCTGAAGTGGGCAGGCATGTAGGGGCCTGCCCTAGTAGCCTTGTGAAGGTGTGTTGTCTATGTGATGGCACTTGGGCAGCTAACAGCAGGGTAGCAGGGTGTGCTGTCAGCGGTTATTGACCCCTGCCATGCAATCATGCTCAGCTGTTCTCTCACTGTTACGCAGTGCAATTGATTGCATCTTTAAAATAAGTGTTCATTTTGTAACAGTGCTATGTTTTCTGGGTTAGTTTTATCTGATTCACTACAGATAGAGTTGCAGCCAGCCTGCCTAGGCTGTTGTGGGCAGTAAAATGGGCCTATTCCACTTTCCTGTCTTCATGTTCCCAGCGAGGTCCTTCCCCAGAGTGTGTTGCCCCAGGTCTGCAAGAATGCTGAAATGGTGATTGTGGCATGGCTGAAAGTTAATCCTGTGAAAATAAAAATTGTTGGATCAATCAGATGATTCAGATACTCCTGAGTCTTGTGATTATTGGTGATGACACACAGAAACAAGATGGGACCGTGTGTCTGAGGTTTGAGGGTGAAGTTAGTGAGGAAGGGGACTCTTCCTTTTGAAAGCAATGAGAAGACAGAAAAACAAAGTCAATACACTAGGAAATTAAATTTTAATAACTCAAAATCCTACCTGGCACAAACAAGAGTAGGCCAGAGATTACTTCATACATTCATACGGATCATGTTTGAGGAAAATCACAAGTTTTCCATCTAGTCAACCAGAAGACCCACTGCAACAAAATGATAAGGTTTATCATTTTGATAGGAGATAAGGAGAATTTTGATAAGGAGAATTAAGCTCATAGTAAGGAAATGCAGAACCCTATAGGCCCCTGCAAAAAATCTGTTTATCATTTTCTTAAAGAGCAGGTGAAAAAAAGACATGTTGAATTTACTGTATCTCAACACCAATATGTGAGAGATTGTCATTATTTCTGCCCCTCTAATGAGCAGAAAGTAAGAAATTCCTACAAGAAATAATTAACTGTGAAAAATTCAAAGTTGTAATGGTATTGTTATCAAAAAATCTCAGTAGATAATAATGTGAAATGTGCATCTAAATGTACTGTGTTGTCTTATTAACATATTATACAGTAATGTGGAGTATCTTCTTCAGAGTGATTTTAATTTTTATAGCATTAAAGAGTCTCCACACAGTTGTCTCTGAAGCTGTTAAACAAAGTTCATGTCAGACAACTTGCAAGATTTTCCACTTGGATTGAATATTTCTGTTTCACTGTGCCTAGCACAATGTGTGCTCTGCACACCTGAAAATAGTTTCAATTCCTTCATGTCCCAAAGGCAGGTGTGAACAAAAGACTTTTTTCTGGAGACACTACTCTTTCATATGGAAAAGGGAGACTTTAGTTCAGCATTGACAATTACAATAGAAATTCTCTCCCTTATTGTGTGGGTTCCAATCAAAATAAATTGTGTTGGATTGACCTGCAATCACAAATTTTCCAGTCTGAAGTACATTGCATCAGTTGCCAAGGACTGAGTTGACACTGGTAACTTATTTTAAGACCCTTTTTATACTTTTTAGGATACAATGAGAAAGAGATACAAGGAGAAGAAAACCAAAGAAATTGTCCTTGTAGAAGCAGATTTTTTGGTGGGGGTTTTGTATGACAAATTAATTCTGGAAATAGCAAAAAGATGAAATTTCACCTATCTAGATGTGTAAATTAGAGCATTTATCCACCTTCCCTTTACACTAGATGTTAGGACAATAAATCTATCATGAGTTAGGTGTCTAGAATAGTCACAGCCTTTTTTAACTTAATATTCATGCCTAATGAATTGTCTTCTATTTACAGGTTTTATCTGGGGTGAAATTAAACAGATGTGGGATGGTGGACTTCAGGACTACATCCACGATTGGTGGAACCTCATGGATTTTGTAATGAACTCCTTGTACTTGGCAACAATCTCCTTGAAAATCGTTGCATTTTCAAAGGTAAACTGTACCAAAAAAACAAAACAAAACAAAACAAAAAAAACCAACCAGCAAGCAACATTTTAAAGATAAATTAAATCAGGCTTCTTCAATCTTTCATCTATGTTTGGAGGTCCTGAGGCTTAGCAATTCAAGAGATGTATGATGTGCTCTGTGAATCTTCTGCAGCAATGACGGGAAACTAGACAAGTATAAGAGCAAACAAAATATTGGGTTTTATGGTTTTTTCTTCTTGGCCTGTGCAATCTTTTCTTATTTTGTCCTGAACTGCCATGCTGTTAAATTCTTGAGAAATGAAAATGACCTGTAATATTTTATAATGCTTGCATTTTATGTTAATCTTTGTTTTTTTTAAGTGAGAAATTATTGCCCTAAGACAATTTTATACAATTTTCAGACAGGTCTACTGCCAGAATATGTCGTCAAAATTGGTGGGGGGAACTAAAGAGCAAGATTTTAATTTCTTTTGAAATTGTATTATAAGTGCAACGTGAAAAAGTAAAACTGAATGGGATAAAATGGTCGTTTGAGGCTGGGTGTGTTCATTTTTAAATTCTTTTCATGGAATTGTTGTGAAAAGTCTTATATTTCTGCTGTTTTGAGTATCTTCCAGAAGAACAGCCCTTCTTTCCAAAGGCATAGAACATGTTGTGTGGACATTTTTTATGTATTCCACATGAATACATAATATGATAGAAATTCCTCATAAAATGAGATATTTTGAGCAAAAAATGGTCTCAAGTCCAAGGAAGCCACATATGAAAGGAAATTAAAGCATATTTTTAGCATTTGTCATAGAGTTCTTACCACATCCAGGTAGAGATAAGCCCATTCTTACTGGCCGCTGGGATCAGCATTGTACTTCAACTTTTTCAAGTTCCCTGCTGCCAGCAGCAATTTATAGTTGCAATAGTACTACTCTGTGTGCATGGAAGGAGAGTCCCTCCTCTGCCAAGATACTTTTGACTGGGACAAGGAGAGAGCCATCAAGTAGCCAGTGGTGACTTCCTCTCCTCAAAAAGCAGCTGTTTTTGCTGCAGCCCTGCCACGGGCACAGAGGAGCTTAGGAACTCTAATTCATATCATCTTGTGTCTGGTCACAAAGGTCCATGTGTCAGCCAGTCAGGAGCAGGGATGAACAAAGACCCCAGGGTCATGTGTTGACACATCTGCCTTCTTGGACAAATGGTTTCTGACATGCTGGATCTCTGGCTGCAAACCTTTGGAAGTCTTCTCACTCAAAGAAATTTGGAGCCTGAAAGAGGAAGGTGCTCCAAAGAGTGGTGAACTGTCATTTAAGAGCTAATTAAATGCCTTTTTACACTCAAAATAATAAAGCCTTATAATAAAGTGACTAGACAATAAATAATCATTTCACTGTCCCTTGTAACAAAGCACACAGTTCATTTAAAATAGATGTTTCCAAAGCATTGGAGATGGCCAATTTTTCACTTCAGAATAATACTGATTAGAAGACATTATAATCCTTTGATCTCCCATATGGCTTCTGCTTACAGTAATCAGATTCCAAGGTGACAGTATCTGGGATAATGTGCATCCATTACTTTCCAAATTAGTGTGTGCATTTTAGTCATAATGAATACAATGCTTACAAAAGCTGTGCTAGTCAACTGAAACACATGATGAAGTAATGAACAGAGGAATATAAGTGTGATTTAATACCCTGCCACATTCCTTCAAATGACTATAATAGAGTTCCTTGCCACTATGCCAGATGAGATTGAGAGGATGCCAAATGTAACCAGTATGTTTTAATGTAAAGCTTTAGTTTTCTTTTCCTAAGCATTGTGAGTCAGGTTTTTCTAAGTTACAGCTCTTCTGTCTTTATTGAACCAAATATATAAGGTCAGTTCTTAGATTTATTCTATCTTCTATGGATCAGTTCCACCCATCCAAGAAAACATTTTAACCAACTCCCTTGAATAAAATTATGAGTGTCCCCTTGCTACTCTCCCATGTGATAAATATTTCCAGAGTAAAATATAGTGTTTATTGCCCATTTAAGGCTCTTACTGATGCAGTAGTTAAGTAGATGGATATTATCTAGAGTAGCTGATGGGGTAATGTAAAATTCACCAAAGCATATAATTTCAGGATGAGAGAACTGCTAAGATAACTCAAAGTAACTGGTTTCATTGCCAGTATTCAAATAAAATAAGGACATCTTATAATTTTCAATGTCCTATGGTTTATTGTCTGTATCAACATGTTAGGTCTTCCTAAATTCGCCAGTATATCCATTGAAAATGCTCTCTCCTCCATAAAAATGTCAAAACATATAGTACATTTTCATATATTTTTTTGAAGTATAAGATAACAGATTTTAAGCAACACATTTGGTTTTTTGGAGGGTTTTTAGGTAGAAATCATTGTGTGTTAAGAAAAAATGGTTCCTTTTATGTTTTTTGAGTATAATTTATTTTGTTCTGATATGTAAAGTTAAGTGCAGTGCCAACATGTGTGCAGAATCTGCTTGCTTACTCTTAAATACTTGTTAAACCTGAGCATTTGACTTAGTGCTGCTTGTTTCCAATTTTACTAAAAATCACATACAATTTCACATTGCTGATAACATGCCTCAGCCACTGATGTGAAGATCTAGTAGGAAAACAAATTCCTATTCAGGGCAAGAACTCTGAAAAGTAGCTAAAGTACATTATTTGTCTCAACATTTACTGGCTTAATGATCACTGTGTCAGGTCTGCTTTTTTCAGGAGTAAATAAGATTATATATCTCTCCTGCCACCAGTTCTGCAGAAGCTAATATATTCTTACATGTTTGCATTGTAAAATTGTTTTGATTGATATTTTATCAGATTCACAGACTAAATGTCCATTTACACAGGCAGATTAACACCTCACCCCTGAGAAATGAGGGACTTAATTCCTCAGTGTAATTACCATTCTAAAGCTCTCTGCTAGGCCATCCCTCTGCCCCCTTCCTACTGCTACTTTGAAATTCCACATAATGAATGCAAAGATTGGTACATACCTTTTAAAATAGGAAGAGTTCACATTTACATATGACTTCTCAGGAAAGTATTTAAAGTATTTTTCCTGAAATGGATGTTATTTAACTTGTCTCTTTGTGACCAGAAACAAGGGGGGGCATCTTAGACTGAGGTCCAGCAGCCATTAAACATTCAGGTAGCCGTGAATGTTTGTTCATGTCTGTTTGATCTCTCGTGGTGCTTCCAAGAGATCGAAAGGTCATGCCTTTTGTTTTAATGGAAAAACAGTGATCACTCAACATTTTTTTCTCACAAATGTATTTCAGATATTGAATTTGCATTTTAATTCCTTTGAGTAAGGATCAAGGATTATTACTTTGTATTCCCTGGCTGACATTACAAAAGCATCATATATTTACCTTGAAACTCTACTGTTTATATGCTGCTCAATTTGTTTTCTGCTCTTCTTAATTTTTCATTGATGTGCCATGTAAATTTTCTTCAACCACAGAGCCAATAATAGGTGTTGTTTAATCAAATTAAGTGATGGTTGGCTTTGTTACATGTCAAAAGGTTGTGTTTGCATTTCCAGGGGGGACAGAAATTCATTCGAGTCACCAAATAGAGGACTGCAGAGTATCAACATCATGATTTACAGCAAACTCAGTGTTGCTATGTTTTCTCTTACCATTATCCACTTCTTAGAACAATATTAATTTATTTATCCTGTGTAGAACAGAAGGACTTCAACAAACGTGTGAGACAAAAAATATTCAATTCTGTGTGGTTTGACTCTGATATATTTTTTATTCTTTTTCACTGTTTCTGATTTTAGTATACCTAGTCTTTTTGCTACTCTTCTGTATTTTCCTTTTCACATAAAAGCTGCTTTCTTTTCTAGGATTTTTAAAATATTTTTAGATTCCTTTTGAGCATACTCTGCTCTGGTTAGTGTAATCAATAGGGGTTTGTTGTTAGAGACCTCTTATACTCATTATTTTCTTTATATTGTTTGCTGTCTTCTTGCAATTAGTATATTTCACAGACAATTTCCAAACTTATCTCTCAGGCCTTCACCTTTCTCACTTTTTTCTGCCAAGTATTCACAGTCTTTTAAATTATATTTCTTCAACACTAAAATAACAGCCATCACTCTCTGCTTACGATGGTGACACCTCTTGAATCTATCCAAACATGCAGGAAGCACTTGAGCCCAGAAAAGGAAGAGTCAGTTACATTGAAATATCACAGTTATGCCTTTGATTTCCCTTTTACAAATAAAAGGTCATTTGATCTTTTCTGAATGTTCAAACAAATCAGTTTTGTGTCTTTATCCAGGACATCATGGACAAAGTCCTTTTTTCCTCACCTTTCTGCTTAACATAATTTCTTCTAGAAAATGTGACATTGGACACATCTTGCCAAACTACAGCTGTAAGACAGTCTGTCCTCTTCCCCAACAATCAATGAGGAGAAAATGAGAAAGTTAAAGAGCAACTCACCTCTGTGGGATATTTGCTTTCCCACTACTCTAGAAATTCTTATGTCTCTTTGCTGACTGTAAGACTAGGTAGCAGAGTGCAGATAAGGCTATCCAAACCTGACTTGTTAAACTTGATTCTTCTTGTCATGGTATATCATGTGCTATACTGGTTCACTGTCCTATGGTTCCATGTATTTCTCAGAAGGGTATTTTCTTAAATCTCTCCCAACTCCCCCCCATCTGTAACTTCCCTGGAATCTGCCACTACTTGCCCTCACCTAAAATATGTCTGCAGTTTCATGCTTTTGATTCTCTACCAAAAACTCCATCTCTTCCCAGTTTCATGAATGTTCTTTACATTTCTCCGTTACTGTATTTTACTTTATTGCCCCAAGATACCTTGTGTATTTTTCCCTAATCTACTGCACTGTGCAGTACCAACCTTTGCTTGTACAGACAATTATTCCTAGTTATTTAAAAGGTGCAGGTTTTCAGCTGTGAGGGTTGTAACATGCCATGAGAATTTTCAGTAATGTGCAGTAAAATATTATTCAAAAAAAGCCATTATAGGAATCATGCTGAGGAGTTTTCATCTCTCTCTTCTCAAAAACACTGAAAATAATTTTTTGTGCTTTTCCTTCGTGTTATATCTCTTAGGTGTTGTCTCCAGTAACTAAATTCTGTTTACTGCCTGTTTTTCATCACTGATCTTGAATCAATCAGAACTGGATTAAAGAGCCATAGTGGATGGAGCAGATGAGCAAAATCATTAGGGAGAGGATAGCCTAATGAAGAGAGTTCTGATCTGTGATTCCAGCAGGTCTAGATTTAATTCACTGCTCTGTAGAGAACAAATATCACAGGTGAATGAAATGTAAGGCTGAGTAATTCTTAATTCTTTATTGGGCTGTTTTTCAGTTCTCATCACCAAATCCACTAACCTGTCAGCTGCTATGGCTGCTTGTATATGAGTAAATGGCGTTGTCCCAGGGATTGCTGTCAGGCACTGGGAAAATTTAACATGCATACCAGTTGGTTAGAGAAACCCTGGTGTGGGGCCTGTGCCAACTGTGTCCAAAACAATGCCCAGTTCCCTTTCACAGTTTGGATTGTAGAATCACAGAATCATAGGATGGTATGGGTTGGAAAGGACCTTTAAAGGTCATGTAGTCCAGTGCCTCTGCAATAAGCACAGACATCTTCAACTAGATCAGGCTGCTCAGAGCCTCATCCAGCCTGACCTTGAATGTTTCCAGGGATGTGTTATCTACCACATCTTTGGGCATCCTGTTCCAGTGTTTCACCACCCTCATAATTAAAAATTTCTTCCTTATATCTAGTCCAAATATACCCTTTTTTAGTTTTAAACCATTAGTTAATTCCTATTGCTACAGGCCTTAGTAAAAAGTCCATCTCCATCTTTGCTATGAGGCCCTTTTAGGTACTGGAAGGCCGCAAGATCACCTTTCTCCACACTGAACAGCTCCAACTGTCTCAGCCTTTCCTTGGAAGAGAGGTGCTCCAGCTTTGTAACCATTTTCACGGTACACCTCTGGACCAGCTCCAACAGTCCATGTCTTTCCTGTACAGCAGATGCCAGAGCTGGATACAGCACTCTGGGTGGAGTCTCACCAGAGTGGAGTAGAGGGGCAGAAACTCCTCCCATGGCCTTCTGGCCCCAATTCTTGTATAGCACAGGATATGGTTGGCTGTCTGGGCTGTGAGCATCATCTACCAGTACCTCAACTCTATCTCCTCACAATCCCTTCACTCCCCAGACTGTCTTGATATTGGGAGCTGCCCTGGCCCAGGTGCAGTGCCTTGCACTTGGCTTTGTTAAACCCCATAGTGTTCCCATGGTTCCCCTTTTTGAGCTTGTCCCAGTCCCTCTGGATGGCATCCTGTCCTTCAGGCATATCAACCACACCACTCAGCTTGGTCTCATCTGTAGACATGCTGAGTGTGCACTCAATCCCTCTGTCTATGTCATTAATGAAGATGTTAAACAGTCCCAGTCTCTGTACAGATCCCTGAGGGATGCTACTTGTCACAGATGTCCATTTGGACATCAAGCTGTTGATCATTTCTCTGTGGATGCACTCATCCAGACAATTCTTTATCTGCTGAACAGTCCACCTAGCAAATCCAACTCTCAGTAATTTAGAGAGAAGGATGTTGCAAGGGACCATGTCAAAAGCCTTACTCAAGTCCAGACAGATGACACCTGCATCTGTGTGGTCTAGAACAGGTAAATAGAGATAACACCATAGTCCCCCTTTGAAATCTGCTTTATATTATATTATACCCATTTTAGAGAGCTTCCTAGCATAGATTCTCTCCTCTGATATGTTCTATAAAACAGATTATTGAGACCAAATAAATAATAATGAGTCTGCTATAGTAGTTAATCCTCAGTTCAAATATCTTTCATCTTCAATAATTTTTTTATTTGAGCATGAACAGAAGTCACAGTTTCAGGGGTCAGACTCTTCGATAATGAAACACATAAGCAGTTTGCCATGGTTCATTAATAAACATCTTTTTCATCATTGGTCCAGTATTAGTGATTAATTGATATACTCACTTAGTGATTGAATGTTTTCTTCCTACTTGCCAGAGCTTTTGTGGATTTCTATCCATCATTGTCAGCCCCGCACTTTTCTTCAAAAAAATAATTTACCTGCTTGTACAGCTGAAAATTTCTATAATTCAAAAAAGCAAGATGCTCAAAACTATTCCTTTTGCAGTGTCAGAATTTTTAAACTGTGAAAATTTTTGCTACTGTGAAAATTTATTGTGATATCTGCAAATTAATTGAGCAGCTTATAAAGAAACTGACATACTTGTATATGCATCAAAATAGAGGAGTAATTTCTTCCCTTCTGCTTGTTTTCAGTACAGTGGGTTAGTTCCACGGGAGAGCTGGGACATGTGGCATCCAACCCTGGTGGCTGAGGCCCTGTTTGCAATTGCAAACATCTTTAGCTCCCTGCGCTTGATCTCATTATTCACTGCAAATTCTCACCTGGGACCTCTGCAGATATCTCTAGGAAGAATGTTGCTGGACATTTTGAAGTTTCTCTTCATATACTGCCTTGTGCTGCTCGCTTTTGCAAATGGATTGAACCAGCTGTACTTCTACTATGAGACAAATGAACCTGGCAACTGCAAAGGAATACGATGTGAAAAGCAGAATAATGCATTTTCAACGTAAGTAGCTACTTGTTTCTATCTTCCCTCTCTCCCCAAATATTTTAATGACTTAGATGCTGTCTACAGAGAAAAGAACCTCTGTTTTATGTTGGTATTACACTGGTGTCTTGACAAACACATCTAATATTACCCTAATAACAATTAAAAAAATTAACATTTCATCACTCTAATAATGTTCACCTCATACCACAGTGAAGTCTGTACAATTCAAGATATTTCAAAAGATAAAAGGTAAAATAGAGGTAAGAGGAAGATAAATGAGATTAGAAATTGCATAAGGTCACCAGACCTGGCTCATCGAGGCAGCTGTCACTCTGCATTTCTTCCACGTCTACCTGTGGGCATTAGATAAATCTGGTGTTCTAAAACATGAAGGCTCCTTGCAAATGTGATAGGCTGTAAAAAAAACATGCAGTCCAAGATTCTACTGACTCTACTCCACACAATTAGATTTCTAATTTCTGTTATAAACTGTTTCTTATACTTTAAAATCAATTTTACTTCATTATAGTTTTTAGTTCATCTATAGTACCAAACACCAAATGAACACTAGTTCTTTTGTCTTTCACCTTCCAACCTGCATCAAACTACTGCTATAAATGTTCATTCCCTATTAACTTCTGTATATTTTGTTTTTTTTAAAAAATATATTTATTACCAATGGCTTCCTTCTTAGAGGAAATAATTTTATAAAAATAGCAGTCTTTAGATCATCTTAATCATTAACTTTTCTCAGGCACAGCATGTTTATGTTGTGTATTAATAACACCTATGCAGGTCTAAACTTTATGTAATCTGAACAGAAAAGCACACAGAAATTTTTCAGAGCTCAGCATTGAGGGAAGCAATATTAATCTGGGAAATAGTGGGGAGTACTGGTACTAGTGTCCCAGTGATGTCATGGCAAAATGTGGTGCTTTATATGCTCCATACTTTCAAGGAGCAGTCTAACCAGAACCGTTCTTATCACACTAGAGTGTAGCTGAACACAGAACAAAAGGGAAAATTTTTCAATCTATCTAGCTGCAGAGCATTATTTTTTAAAGTTCATCATTGTGACTAGCTTCCTAGATGTAGTACAAACTTCTCTAAGTGAATATCATATGCTTTAGGTATAAAAATACAAGTTTCTTTTGAGAGCAGCATGCTTGTCTTTTTTTGTGTTTCCCTTCTTTATAAAACAAAGCATATGCTAATGATCATAATGCCTTTTTAATTATTCAACTCCTTTTATCTCAGTGGCTCTCAACAAACCAGAATTGCATAATGAGAGGATACCATACTTCTTTCAACATCCTGGCGAGACACAACCATTACTTTTACAATCATACTTGAATTACTTTTGGGTCCTTATTCTACCCCTTACAGTTAAAGCAAAGGGTCAAAGTACTTCAAAAGAAAGTGTCCAACATAACATCTCTGAAATGATAGTTATCTCTCTGAAGTTTGAACAAAATCAGCCTTTTGTTTGCAGGCTTATTTAGATTCTGTATTGTATATCTAGAGGCCCAGATTTGAAAGACTAGGCCTTTGTTTCACTAGAAAGATATTCCCTCTATGTTGGCTACATTGTGATAAATGTCATCCATCTCAGTCAAGTCAAGAACTTTTGTGTGTTTTGGGAGAAAATGAAAAATCTGAAAACTAAATGTGTTGTTTTACAGCTATTCCTTCTGGGTTTTGTTTTCCAGGTTATTTGAAACGCTGCAGTCATTATTCTGGTCTATATTTGGACTCATCAATCTCTATGTGACCAATGTGAAAGCGAGGCATGAATTCACTGAATTTGTTGGGGCCACCATGTTTGGTACCTATAATGTAATATCTCTGGTTGTTCTACTCAACATGCTAATAGCCATGATGAATAACTCTTACCAACTCATTGCTGTAAGTTGTTTCTTATTTTTAGATAATTTATAATATATACCCTCTCTCTGTTCCTACATTCAATTTTTTTGGCAGTAAAACTCTTCACATACAGGACATTGGGACAAATATTGCAGTTTACTCTGATTCTTTTGCACTGTTCTGGAAGGAGAAAGAAACCAGACCCAAGCAGGACTGGGTAGAGAGAAATTTCCCCACAATACCAAATGGGGAAGAGGTGAAGAAGCCAGCTCGTGGGTTGAGGAGGGTATCCTGATGCTTCTGGCAAGTGACATGGGCTACAGCCCTGCCCAAGCTGCACTGTGCAGCTCTTCTTAGAAAAAGACTGCCCAGGATTGTTCTGTCGCTGCTTCATTTTTAATACATTAAGTTTATTAGCATTTGAAAGACTGCTATTTTATTTTTTTATTTGACATGGATATACAATTAACAGAAATTGGGTGCCCATGTTCCAAGGACACTAACTATTCAAACAAAAGGTCATGTCTTCTCATTCAACAGTGTCTTGTTTCCTCCTTCAGTGAAAACTGTCTTTATCTTTACTAGAGCTATTGGCATAGTTTTGTTTGTAAACTGTCTATTAAGAAGACTAAGAGAAATAAACACTGATTCATCATATGATAATTCAAATATGATCATGCAGAAAGCAAACAAAAGAAAGCTTCACAGTCTTAAGGTTTTAAATATGCCTTTTTTTCCAATCTGGAAAATACAAGTGTTTCCACAAAAGAAAAACTGACCACCTGTGTTTGTATAACTGTAGTTGTCAGAGTCTAGTGAACCATATCACAACATAGTACCACTCACCAAAACTTGGGCTGTAGGTAGTATACTTTTCCTGCTACAAGTTCTAAATTGTTACTTTTGTTACTGTATGGCCAAGACTAGACCTGTAGCTGAGGTTCTTGGCTATCCAAATCTAACATTAGTGATTTAAATTCTTGTTCAGCTGTTAGGACTTAGACATCTTTCCAGGGCCTTTAGCTTTCATTTTTCCAAAAATTTCAGAATTATACAATACTATATAGATTCCAAAAGAAATGAAATTTCAAATAAAAATAAAAAACCCACCCCACAACCTATCCCAAATATAGAATTCTGAAGTAGTAGGGAAAAAAAGATACTTGACTCAAAAAATTTATTAGCCTCATGATTTGTTGGATAACCTATTTGTGAATTTTGGGGACTGGTAATTTCTAAGAAAATGCATGAGCCTTGCTGACTGGTTGCAGCTGCTGCAGAACAGCATAATTAAACTGATCTATGCAGAATAATGGTGAGCTGCTATTGTAACGAAGCATTTCTTCCAGAACTGTAGTATTTCTCTGCTTGTAATTACCTATTCTGGTTTTTGAGAGACTTTCAATAATTTAACAGCTTGTAACAGGGAAAGAAGTGCTTATAAGTAGATATATACTTTACATATCAAATATCTCCTTACTGTGGTAAAGCAGCTTAGCTTTGCTTTGGTTAAAGACCTTCTGTCAAAAGATGGCAGTATTTTAAAAAGACAATTCATTAGGATTTCAAGGTTGTACAAGCTTTAGTTTTTTTCAGATTTTTGTAGACATTTATTTCACCTCCTTAATTACAGCAATATCTGTGTTGATGATGTGTTTCTTGTGTGCAGGATCATGCAGACATTGAGTGGAAGTTTGCTCGAACAAAACTCTGGATGAGTTACTTTGAAGAAGGAGGAACTCTGCCCACTCCTTTTAATGTCATACCAAGCCCAAAGTCTTTGTGGTATCTGATCAAATGGTTATGGAGACACCTCTGTAAGAAAAAAATTAGAAGAAAGCCTGAAAGTTTTGGAACAATAGGGGTAAGTTTTGTGGTTTACTCTGCCTGTAGTCCTTCTCTTTGCTATATAGATTACTTTTTCTTAGCTTTATAGAGAGTCTGACCTGTCAAATAATGTGCATATGAGTTAGACAATAATTCTACCAGGGAAGGTTTACTTTTTACATTCATATCAATGTATTTGAAGAGAAAGCATCATCATATCCCTGTACAATAACAGTGTGAACCATGACTGTGGTTTATCTACAGATAGTGCAAGAAAGATTAAGAGCAATAAAAAATACAAGAGATCAAATGTGTATCCTTGCCTGTCAGTGTCAGACTTTTTGTTTGCTAATCCCTAGCTCAAGTGTCACAGTTCAGGTATAATTGAATACCATGAACCAGAGACTCATGTATGAAGTATTCATTGTGGGATATTCTCTGTGTCTCTGTCTCTCTACATGTAATGAAATGAGTTTGCCATAAAAGCATTTTTACCAAAAGCTGTTCCCATTAAAAAAAAAAAAAATTCAAAGGTGACAGCATTTACTTGGGCCTGTTTCCTTAATTTAAAGGTAGAGCTATTTCAGAATCCCATTCTGAAATCATACCATATTCTGATACTGCTGATTAGCAGTGACATTTCTAGAGAAAGAAAAAGAGGGGAAAAGATACACAAGGCAACCAAGAATAGTCTTGCACCTGGATTCAGCAGATGCCTGTGTAATAACTCAGCTACTTACTTTCTCTGGTACATGCAGTGCGTAAAGCAGATTTGAACTTTTCCCTCCTAACTTCATCTGCTTGAGATACCTCAGTCAGCAACACACTTTTTCTATATTGTCAGTGCAAATATTCAGGCAAGATCCTAACCTACCAACAACTAATTCTCTCTAGTTATGTTTTCTTCATTTCCCATGAGCAAGTCAGCACCTCAGTAACTAGACTGAATTTAGCTCTAGTTCTTCTAGCGTGAAGAAGACTGTTTGGGATAAGATGTGGATAATGGCATTTTCTCTATACTGTAGTGATTTGATGAGTATAAATGTTTCAAGTCTGTTAGGAACTCAGATAGCCAAGCATTAAGTGGGAGTATGGGAGTCAAATGTGGGTAAGGGGGAAAAGAAAGGGGTATGGTCCTTGTGCTATTGATTCTTATTAAAAAAAATTTCATCCATTTCAAAGTCAGGGGGTATGATACAATTCTTTGATGAAACATTACTGTATCAACCTTTTCTTTGTATTTCTTCTCTATTTCTGGATAAGCGAGTAATAAGTTTTTCCTACCTATTCTGCTGTCATATCCTGGAATGCAGTTTAATCTCTTGAAGTACTTGGAGGAACAAGTTCACATGCATGTAAAGATACATGGTAAAGAGGAAAAGTGACATATAAATCTAATTCACAATTACTATGCTGATAAATGGATTTGGTCCACTTTGTAGAAAGCTTCAAATCAGGCTTATTGCAATATACTGGTATTGTTGGCCAGTGTCTAAATTGTGAAACCAAGACTGTTTCACTTTGATGTCATATTTGTACAGGAAAGAAACAGCCAGGAAAAAAAGCTAATAAACCTGAGGGTGACATTGAAACAAACCAGTAATGGATGACAAGAAACACATGAAAAAAACATTAAGTTAAGAAAAACTAACAATGATTCATTTAGAAATTTTAAAAAGAACATGAACTAGCATGAATGGTGAATAATATTAAAACATCTCTCTGTAATATAGGAAGTGAAAAAAGTAAATGCAAAGACCAACAGAAGGAGAAACTATGAGATGTTGATAGAACGAAAAAGTCAAGAGAGACAGTGATGTACTTGTGTGTGTGGGAGAGTGGGCAATGCTTCTAGGCATTTGTTAAACATTTGGTAGGGATGATTAGCTAGTGTAAACTGAGAGAATGATATTAAAATTAATGGTATGATGCCAGTGTATAGCAGAGGGTTGATTAACACAATATTTCTGTTTGACTGAGACAGATACAGAATACCCTTATACATCCCAGCTAAACTTTCAGGACAGTATTTCTTGATCTTCCATCAGGGATAAGGAAATTTTTTTTCCTTTTTCTTACCCTCTCAAATTGCAGATTTGGGAGTAAACTCATTCCTGGACAAGTGGAATAATAAAGAAAGATATGAGTTGCTCCCAGCCCTATGCTGAATGGCATGATGGAGAAGGGGATTCAGAAAGATCATGTCTACTTCCTGCACCTACCTCCTGCTAGAGTACATAAATACCACCTTCAAGAAACACACGTCTTAGATTTGGGAAAACTGGTGCAGCAAAGGGTCAAAGAGTAGGGAGTCTACGCACTAAGCTACTTGAGAATTTTTCCAAATAGAATTTTCTTTTTTGTTTTTAAGTTAAAATTCCCCAAAATCTCTAAACACCAAACTTTTTAATTATTATATTTCAGTTTCAAATAAGCTCTTATTGGGAAAGACTTTTCAGCTTCAGGATGAAATTTCTGTTTGAAGAAAGGAGCAGGTGCCATTTAAAGCAAATATCTTGGGCTGAGGAGACCCAGATTTACTTCTATTCTCCAGTGGATATCTGATTATTTACCCCAAGCATAAAAGCTATGACAACATAAATTTCCTTCTCAAGCTCTTTAAGATACTGCAGGGGCTAAGATGCTCTCTTGGGAGGACAGAAGAGAAGGAGCTGAACCAAGCTTCCTTATGATTTGAATGTGAAACACTAATTACTGAACTGTTTGGGAGTGGAGGACATCAGTGAAGGAGAGATGTGGGACATTTTTAGTTGATTCCTGTAATTTTTTAAAATTATTTGAAAGGGGAATCCCTAAAGCGTGTGGGACAGTAGGGCCATACACATCACGTTTCCCCTGCAGAATAATTTTTTAGTTGGAATTAGAGCAGAAACCCCTCTGAAGCAGAGAGTTTACTAGCAGAGCCATCATGGCCCCCACACTTCCAGTTGCCTGAAAAAAGTGAGTGGCTGGGGCTGCCCAGGCAGATTCAGTCCACCATATGGGCATCTCATAAAATTACAAAGTTCTTCAGCTAATTCCTCAAGCCCCATTAGGTTTATGTGAATTTGGAACATTTTGCAATTTCCAGACCCATTTACTCACCCAAGATCCAAAATGGAGTACGATGTGCATATGCACTCTGTGCTCTGATTTCCACATTGGATAGATGCAAACCACCAGATAGGTGCTGTTAACTGGACATCCTCCAAGAGGTAAATCATCAGTCAACAAATGGGCACACCACGGTGATCTCATGTTTGTCCTGAGGGAGAGCACTTCTCTGCGGTTCTGACAAACTTCCTATCACCCACAGCTCAGCCTTGATTTCTTAGAACTTTTTCAATTGTCCCAGTAAGCTACACCACAAATTAAATTTAGGACCTCTATGCCCTTTCAACCAAAAGTTAATGAAGAGTTTTCTTTGCCTTTTGTTCAAGGATCTCAGAGGACTTCAGCTCACTTGTATCTGCTCTGTAATAACTTTGGCCTCTGAGCTGCAAAATAAGCTTTGTTGGGATCTACTCCTTTTCACTGAGTCCTGCATTAGAAACTCTCTCCTTCCCTACAACCAGGTCTGGGAGAGAAAAAAAATGCTATAATTTCTTGATTTTCTTATATTGGCTATATGGATGGATGAATGCCACATTGTCTGTAAGGCAGAGCTCAGATTTCAAAACATTTTGTTCTGAAATCTTTAAATGTTAACTTTCCTATTAGGAAGCACTAATCAGCAGTGACGTACTATGGTGTTTTCCAGTAGAAAAAGCAATAATGTGCATCCAAAAAATGAGTCAGTGCTAGAGGATGCAAAATAGATAATAGACAGAAAGGAGCTGGCAAGAATTATGCATGATCTCTGCAAAAAGTCCTCAGTAACAAAAAGCCAGGAATCATGAACTAGGACTGAGTCAAGGATCAAATCAAATGTATCAAGAATCCACTGTAAAATTTATATATGTGTACAGCTGAGAGTTCAGTATATGCAGTCAGAATGTGTAAAGAAAGGGTTGAGGGTCAGGATAGTTTAAAGCACACAATCTAGAAATGATTTATCTGGCCCACAGATGCCAGTAAAATAAGTAGGATGTTGTTGGAGAGGATCATCTACATTGCTGTTTATAACAAAACTATCATGGGCAAGAGCATGGTCTGTAGCATTGTGAGATGCCTCTGAAAAAAGCCAATTAATTTGCATTTCCTTGGATGTCAGTTCTGTGGTTCTTCAGTCCTTTGTTGTAGTTGCACAGCTGAAGCAGTGGGTGATGAAGTCAAGGGGAGGTTTTTCAAGGGGGAGGCTTTTTCTCCAAAGCAACACGGTGCCCAGCCATGTGATAGCAGCTTCTCTAGCCACAGCTTCAGCTGAAGGAAGGCCAGGATGGTACATGTGATTTACTAATATTTCAGCTCTGCTATGAATATCAGACAGAGTTCTTCTACCACTCACAGTTCAGCACATTTTTTTATTCTGTCATTTTGATAGATCCCAGGTATGCAGCATTTTCTTCAGCTATTATCAGTTATCTCCTGTACTTAAAATTCTGAAATAAGTGCATGCTTGCACTTATTTATTTAAAGTGCTGCTCTTTACATATATCTATATCATCTATATCTATATCAGTTCTATTACATTTGTTAGCTCACCTTTGCAAAAGCCAGATTAGTAATATAATTCTATTAATTAGGCTGAGCTTTTCCTGGCTGCACAAGGCTTATGGGTGTGTCAAGGCTAATCCTGTTGGCCATCTGAAATCCATTGGTATTTCAGAAAAAAAAAAAAACCAAAAAACCATGGGAAAAGAAATCATAGTCCCACCGGAACAAATGGTACTGTTTTCCTCAAATTACACTTTACTTTACATCTGATCAGTCACAAAAAAGTGTTTTACCTATAATTTTAAGTATTTCAGAAGTGAAAATGGAGAGTATTGCCATAGATAGCTTCAGTAATATTTTTTTTTTATTTTTCATCTCATGTTTATATAAACAGTTACCTTTTTTCTCGCTATACAGAATTTTATGCCATTTTCTGAGCAACCTGCATGGTTTTATTATCATTTGTCACAGAAAATCTCCTTTTCCCTTCTCCTATTCTTTTTTCACCTAGTGGAAAATGATGCAATTTCTAAGTCAGTGTAAGCATTTTGTATTCTATCTGTAATGTATGTAATTGAAAGTTGAGCAAAGAAATTATGTCTTCCATCTGGCATGGAAATCAATAATCTGGAGTATTCCTTGTATAGCCAAGAATTATTCCATGGAGAAGCCTCCCTGTCAACACAGATAAGTTCTAATCCTTTAAAGGTGGTGCTTCTAGTCAAGATGATGAATATGTCCCACAACTTCAGACAAAAGTTCAATTTTCTTTATCACTATGCAGTTTAAGGTCTAATGGAGACATTGGATTTGTATTCCTGCATTATAAAAGATATAATTTTAATAAAAAACATCAAAATAAGTAATACAATTTTATTAAATTTTTGACTGCTAAGGAGATCTTTTTTCTAAAGAGTGTAAATTGCGAGGAATGGCATAAACAGGAGGGCCAGAATAATTATCACTACTAGTGGAGCTATTATTAAAGCTTCCTAAAGGATAGTAGTGCCCCCTTGTGACAACAGCAGCCCCCTCAATTTCACTACTGCATTCAATATGCATAACGGTGTTTCCCACCCTGTTACTATTTTTAGTCAAATTAAACTTTCATCCTTTTGCCAGTCATAATTTTCAACTTCTTCATGCACATAGAACAATGGTTACTTGAAACAAATTTTGAACCATAAATAAAACTGTAACTGAGTAGAGAAAAGCAGGTCAGCTGAGAACTAAATAAGGACAATATGAATGTTAATGACATTTTATTTCTAGTGAATAGCCTGGTTTTCAGATTTGTTTAGGCAAAGATTCATTCTGCTTTCAAAAGGAAGCAAAAGATGATTAGGAACTGGAGATGGAACCTAAACATTTAAATGAGAGATAGAGAACTGTTTGGTGATAATAAATTTGATAGGTTATCAATAGGTGTAATTCCCAGTGGAGTAGGTATGTAGATGTGCATGAAAACATACAATTAAATGAGTTTTCTTTCAGCTTCTTGGTGGTATGGATTGAAAACAATTAAGTATAGTAGAACTGTTCTGTCACATTATTACACAAATCTTTTCACATAGTTATCCCAAATTGTAGTTGTTTGCATTACATTAAGGGGAAAAGCCACAGCCTCTGTTTCTGGGAGTTTCCAAATTGGCTAAAAAAAAAAAA
>VZRH01003780.1:0-16896 GCA_013397555.1 Urocynchramus pylzowi | reverse complement strand
ATTTTTTTTTTTTTTTTTTTCTAAAAACCAGCTAAATTCGGGTGTTGTGACCGTATGAGCCTTCCCAAGGCTGCATTGTTCCCTCTGGCCCTGGTGATGGGCAAGCTCGCCCATCCCTCCATCCTTAAACACTAGAAATATCCATTTTCTCTTTTATGAGGCATAGATGGAGAAACACAATCTGGAAAAATACTGAAGAAAGCGTTCTCATGTACAAAGCCCTACCCCACAGTGGCTCTTCAGACTGATTAGGAAATAATGATTTTCCCCCTTTCTTTTATTTTTTGCTTGCCCAGCCACAAAGGCACTGCATCCCTAAATTAACTACAAACAAGAAATCAACTCTGAAGTGTAAACTGACTCCAGGTACAGAGAAAAGGTTCATGATTTTTTTCAAGAAAAAAAAAAAAAAGATGAAATAACTTGCTGTGCCTGCCTTACTGTGCAACTTAGGTCAATTTTAACAAGTCCCTTTGATGTCCTTTCACCCTGTTTTAAGCTTCTGTTAAGTATTCTGGTTTGTAGAGATACAAACAGTGGTCAGAGACATTATTTTCTTGTCAGCAGCAGATATGAGAGTTTAAGTTAAAGCTGTGTTTCTTTCACCAGTTAGGAATAATTATTGTAGAGGATGGGGATATGTTACTCATTATGCAATTGAGGACAAAAGGAAGTCAAGGGAAAAAAATAAATCTGGCTGTTTTTTCCCTGTCTTCTTCTGGGCAGCCCTTAGATATGGCAGTTTAATTTAATACACCTGCTTGAAACCTGGGCCATTCTTTCATTGTACCACACTTCTTTTTACTGCTCCTCTTCAGAGTTACTGTCCCTTTTACCCTCCCTCCTTATCAACACCAAACTGTGTTGAAAGCTGTTTCTTTCTTCCATACAACTCTCTATGACTAAGTGTTTTTAACAGAGAGCTAAGGGGGAACTTTCTCATTAACAGTTTTGTAGTGCAGGTTTTGATTAGCTTTACCTTAAATGAGACATTAGGAGCCATAGCAAGTGTCTTGCTTACACCATGGCTTTACGAATCCCACTGTGTTGATGATTTTCCATGCAGAATTTCCCTTCTGTAACTCATGTCCATTGACTCCTGTTCTTTCACTGTGTACCTCCAAGAAAAATCTAACTTGACATGAGTCAAGCTTTTTTCAATTCAGTAAAATATGCTTGTACAAGTGAGTGACATGATCCATTGTTCCACTTCCATCTCAGATCACTGACTTTGGGACTCTGCAACCTGTGACCTGGCTGCTCTGCCACATCCATGCTGATGCAGGCATAAAAGCATTTTGATAAAAATGTAGAAAATCCACTTTACCTTCCCCACAGCAGCCTTCCCCTTTCTATAAAGCAAATGATAGGCTTTGTTCAAACACAGTTATTTTTCAACAGATTTTGAACCTCTTCTCTCAGCTTGCTAGATACTGTATAATGCACAGGCCTGCTGTTTTCTATGCTTAAGTATTTTACTTCCACACAGAGATTAATATTTTTTTATTATTTTCTATTTTTCAGAGACGTGCAGCTGACAATTTGAGGAGACATCATCAATACCAGGTACAGACCTATGTTTATTCTTTGGGCAATTGTTTTTCTATGCCTTCAGAATGTCTTCGTGAGGAAAAAGAAATATGGAAGAATTTCATGAGAAAGTGGAAAAGGAAAATAAATGGAAAAAAACCCATAAAATCTGTACTTATTTCCTCTTTAGCAAGCAAGCTTATTATTTTTGATGTTCAAACAAAAGCATTTGAGAATACAATTATCTTCTTTTTGGAGCAAAAGGTTATTTTCTAGAGCAATAACATGCTGTCCAGTATTTTGTCCATTATAACATGGATTGCCTTTAAAAAAAGCAAATTCCTGCCTGGCAGGAATCATGTGGACCATATGTACAGTGAACTGACATGCTCCATAAGAACCTGCTCTTCATCTCTCCTGCTTTAGTCCCCCATAAACAACTGCCTCAATAACTCCTCTGCCTAGATCTCCTGTATGTAAGCAATCCTTTTTCATCCTTCCTTCTTCAGCTTGTACCTTTTTTAGCTTATTATTTCACAATGAATAATTTTCAGATTTATTTTGAATTTTTGTCGTGTAAAAGGGCAGCAAGTTAAACAAGTTGTGATCTGTAGGCTTGGTGGTTAATGATTCCCATATGGGAAATAACTAGGTAAGCTGGGACTTTTCCAACCTGAAGAAGAGGCAGCTGTGGGAAGTACAACAGGGATCTATAAAATCGTGAGAAAGATGAACACAAAGCAGTGGTTTGCCATTTATCTGTAAACTGAATACCAAACACGTACTACACTGCATTAGTGAGGCTGTATAGGCAGCCTTTTGAAGGAAGTGATTTTTCTCCTCCAGCACACTTGTAAGACTTTATCTAGAGCAGTATGTCATGTCTGGGCCCCACACTACAAGAGAGATGTTAACAAACTGGAAGGGATCCTGCAAGGGGGCACCAAGATGTTTAGAGACTGTCATATAAGCAGCTCAGATTACAGCCTGGAGTAGGTTAGGGGGAATATAACTGCTGCCTTAAATAACATAGTGGGTGGTTAGACACCAGGAGCCAGATTTTTCTTCGAGGTACAATGCAAAAGACAAAATGGACACAAGTTGAAGGAAGGGACATTCTGTAAGGTAAGGAGCATTGTCTTCACAGTGGGGGTAGTAAAGAACTGGAAAATGTTGTTCAGGGAGGCTACAGCACCTCCACCCCTGGTGATATTCAACACTTGAATGGGCATAGCCCTGAGATGACTCAGACAGCCTCCAGGTATCTATTTCAACCTAAATAATTTCTAGGATTCTTAGAAGACAACAATGGAAACTACAAGACCAAAGATTAAAAATAAAACCCCCAAATGGAATCTTACTCCACACTGTGGAGTTAATTGGCAGAGGATTTTTGAATGCTGAAAGTTTACATTAGTTCAAAATGCATAAGAAAACCTGTCACAGCCAATTAAACCTAGAACTATCATTTTTGTTCAGAGAGTCACTGCATCTCACAGCACAGGAGGCTTGAGAGAGAATAGCCAGAAATAAAGTTGTACAACCACACCAGACTTGTTCTTCTCATGAGGCATCAGCAGCTGCTCAATGCCAGGCTAGATAGTACTGGCAGGAAACATACCTTGGGTCAAACCCAACATATCCCTTCTCAGGATAATAAGCATTAGCTGTTTCCATCAAATAGCAAAACAAATTTTCAAACAGGTTTGTATAGTTTTTGTCATGTTCCTAAAGCATGAAAAAGACCAAGCAGAGCCTGTGAGTGTAGGTTTACTAACTGATACCAAGAAAGCTAACACAATACTTTATATTTTTAGGAAGTTATGAGAAATCTGGTTAAAAGGTATGTTGCAGCAATGATAAGAGATGCGAAAACTGAGGAAGGATTGACAGAAGAAAATTTTAAGGTATGTGTTTATTTTTGTGTTTGTAGGTGTTTTAGTAATTTAGTAAGATATTTTAAAAGTGTGAAGCATGTTTCTTACACTCAGTTATTCAGGTAGCATATAACTTGCTTCCTAGAGCAAGATCTTCAACCTTGAAGATGCCAGGTATGCCAACATCAAGAGCAAGAGAGTAAAGTTTATTACTGACCCCAGCATAAGCCCTTTTTTTTCCTTTTTTTATTTTTCTTTTTATTTCAAAAGGAAAGCCAAATTAGCTTTGATGTTTTGACATTTCATCTTTTTTCCTAATTTTTAGGAGTTAAAACAAGATATTTCCAGCTTTCGCTTTGAAGTCCTGGGTTTGTTAAAAGGAAGCAAGCTGTCTAATTTGCAGACTGGAAAGATGAGCAAAGACACTGCCTCTCTGTCAGAAAATGAAGAAAATAGCGAGAGTGAAGGAAACAAAAAAGGAAAGAAGAAACCCTTCAGCCTTTTTGACATAACAACGATGATTCACCCACGATCAGCCAATATCGCCTCTGAAGGACATAATGTAAGCAACGGCTCAGCAATGATGGTGTCAGAGTCCACTCAGGAGAAACAAAAGCGTGTGAATTTTGTAACAGACATAAAAAATTTTGGGTTGTTTCACAGACGATCAAAAACAAACTCTGTGGAGCAGAGTACAAATAAAATATACACCGTTTCTGAAGAAGTTTCCCGTCAACAGGCAGAAGAACAATGTGAGAAAACAGATGAACTGGAAGAGGGAGAATTGATCATGAACTCTGAATTAAACTTCCGAAATCCTGGCAAAAAATGCGTGTTAGCTGAGTCACAAAATGCCAGTGAGTCTTTGGATTCACATGAAGAGGGAGGTATTTGTGCTTCAGAAACAGAGAAAATGGAGTTACAGAACTCAGAACCTGCCATTCCACAGGATCAGCTGGACAAGGCATTGGACATTAGCATTGACTCTGGTGGGAAACAGGAAACAATTGTTCAGGGTGACTACGTGATAACGAGGTTGTGATGCTTACAGGGGGAAGCATTTACAAATATATATATTTTGCATAGTGCTTTTGGGGGGGAATGTTTTAAGAATTATATTAGCTAATGCAGAATTACACTTTATAGTACTCAACTGTGGCACATGATCTTGTAACATAGTAGTCAAGAGAAAGAAAATATGAGGACCTTCTGTTTTGTAGCCTGCTTTAGCTTTCACAATTTGTTTTACATTTTTTAATAAATGGAAGCATCTTGTATTCTTGTACTGTTGCAATAACCCACAAAAACTTTTTAGCTATCTTTTTCAATTACAACAAATGGAATTTCTCTCATATGATAGTTGACTCCTATGATAAATATTTTTCTATGCAAATAAAAAGTAGCTTAAGAGACTTGTAAGCTTTTATTTAACTTTGTAGGTTCTTAAAAGATTCTGTGCACCATAATAATCATATGTGGCTCCTTCCAGCATAATTCATGTCAAGCTATTAGAATCATTTGTTTAAATTGCTAGAAACTTGTGTCGAAATCTATACAGAATCAGAAGATAAATTATATTCTTTTATTTATTGAAGGAATATGAATACCTGTAAATTATGAAAAATAGGTCTATTTGATTATTTAATTACAACTTTTTCCTAACATCAAGAGGAGTGTGACTGTCCTGATACCATTGTTAGAAATGCATTTGCAAGTTTTGAAGACTGTAGAAATGTTTCTTATAGGAAAAGAAATATCTGTGGCTTACTAAAAATTGATGATGGATTACTCCCCAAGAATCCTTTATCACCACAGCTACTGCTTCTTTAACCATCTATTTTTCCTCATGTGTACAACCTATGCACTTTAATATTCAGCTTCTTATTAGCTTCTGCCTTTACAAAACACTTGCATTTGCTAAGGGAAAGATATTTCAGGAATAAACAAGCATACAATGATTCCCCTGAGTACTTGAATAAATATGGCAATTTGTTGACAAGTTTTAGAAGGCATGCCTTAAGGGAGTTTCTTTGACAATTTTACAGTTTGGGGGAACCTGATTGGGTGTTTTATAATAGATACCTAAATGTATAAAGAAAACCTAATAGTATTTTTCATAACTGATGAGTGACTTACTGTCTTAGTTAAAACCAGTATTTTTGAAATTAAACATTGTGGGGTTTTTTAATCATTGGCTGGTGTCCTACATTATTAAAATTTTCATTTTACAACTGGCATAAGAATAACCACTCCAGCTTTCAACACCATTCTTTCCCCCACTGAATATACCACAAAAGTGTTGTTATTTCATTCTTCCCCAGCCCTGCCAAGGTAGATTTTGTAGTTCCTATTAGGATGTATTAAGGGACTTCCAGATGCATAAAGTGAATTTACATTTCTGATGGAATCTATACCATGTAAACCTGTAGGGCCTGACCTAAAGCCATGTCCTTCTGGATCTAAATTGTCCTGGTATTGAACCATGTCTTGGAAATCCAGGCAAACCCCTCTCATCTCTATACTTTAAGGTGAGTTTTCCAGCTCTACTTTACACATATGCTACTCTCTCTGATGTCACATATTGAAAGCTTCCTTCCTCCACACCTGTTTGTGTCATGGCAGATACAGTTAAACCAAAATGAAAAATATGAGTCATGAAAAATAGTTTGTATAGCTTTGCAACAATGTGTTCAAATCATACTTGTTTGGTTAGTTTCCATCTTGGCCTCTTGACTGCTCTGTAGATCCTCTCTCCTTCATGTCTCTCTCCTTGTCCACCTTTAGATTGTAAGCTCCTTGGGGCAGAACCTGCAGCTTTTCTGTCTGGAAAGCACCTGAATTATTACAAGTATAAAAAGAAATAAATAATAATAATAGTGGAATAACCTCATATCATTTGTATTAGGTTAACTCTTTTAGAGAGTTCTTTTTTGTACTGTAACATTTTTGCTAAAATTGTCATAATGCAAATGTGTCACATTGTCACAAAATTTTCTATATCCCAGTTAACAGTCCTTCCCCACTACTGCGTTCAGTTTCTCATTCTTCATCATGATTTTTAATGCCTTCAGGTCCTAAGCTTACACTGGCCAAATTCAAAACAGACAGTGCTTGCTCACGAGAGCTTTCAACACATTCCAGCCACATGGTTTCACTCCAGACAGAAAGTGCCTGAGCAGGGTATTTGTACTGCAAAATCACCATTATCAGAACAAGTTAACTACAACAGGTCTAAGAGTTCTGCATATTATTCTAGCTTCCTAAGAGCCTGTTTCTCCTGTGCATGAAGTTCCCAACACAGTAAGGTGAAATATCAGCTACACCGTTACATCATGACCCCACTGTGCTGGGCATCAGTCTAAGTCATGGAGTGGATACAACACAGAACAGCAGAGACAGTGCATGCAGATGGGCAGGATATTTAACCATAGGGACACAATTTATTGCATAGAAAGAGGTGGTCAGTCTTTTGGTGCCTTTTTTTTTTTTTTTTTCTTACATAGAAATAATGAAACATAGGTCTATTAAATAAAGCATACTTAAAATCAACATTTGCTCTATTTTTATGTTATTCTTAGGCATCAAAGCTTGACACTAATAAGGACCTGATATAACTTAAAAGTAATGACAAATAAGCACCTCATTCGGTGACAACAGATGAGCCCAAAATATATCCAAAATTGAAATGGTGATGGACTTTTATTGCTTTGCAGGCAGGAAAAAAAAAAAAAAACTTTTCTCACTGGATGCCTCGGAGAGGACACTTTCTTCTGTGCCAAGAAAGATCAAGATATGCACAGAGCAAAGTTTGTACTGCCACAGCAGAGGCATTATTAAGCTTTGCAAAGCTGAGCATACTTTCTTCTCAAAAGAAATGAAAAAGTTTAAACCTACCTGTCCCTTCCTGCAGCTTCCATTAGCATCAATACAGGAGGAATACAAATGGACCAGGATATGAACCCTTATAAAAGACAGTCTTTTGAAGCAGAGCTTAAAATTGCAAAATGTTCCATGTGGCTAGAAAATTGGGGGTTTAATACCAATATTAGGTTGCTTAGAATGTTGAGAAAACTAATTTTAATTTTTATATTTTTATTTTTGTAAGGACATAACCTGACTGCCCTTTGTAATTTCTTCAGCTCCTGGAGAAATAAAGTACAGACAGCCCAGCAGGACTTTGGTACTTTGGCATGGTTAGACAGGAGGCAGCTTGAATTCATTCAAGACAGTGCTTCACATTGATTCACAGTCAGAGGCCAGGGATGCAAATACTGCATGCTTACCTTCAAGACAAAATTGCAAAAGCTCCTTCTGATGCTGCATGCTTCAGCGGCCCTCAAGGGCACTGCAGAAGTGAGAACATCAGAGTATTCAGGCTATGGGGTCCTGTGGGCCAGCTGCAGGCCACAGCTATATTTGTATGTGGTACAATATCACCAGAGACCAAGCCAAGTAGATGCCTCTTCCAGGGGTAACGACAGCTCTGCTGCTGGTTTTAATCTTGTTTTATTCGTTCATAGATTGAGACAATTACATTGGCTGGTGTGAGCTAAACACATCACACAGCACTTTCTTTTTGATAGATCAGGATCTAATGAGAATTTCTATGACTTTCCCAATGTGAGGGTTTTTTTGCAAATAAGTAGTACCTAGTTCCAGGAGAATGCATATCTATAGTTATAGCTGTTGGGAGCTATTAAAGGTGAAATTTCTGGTATTTGGGCACTCAAAATTCTTCAAAAGTATATTTGATACAAGAATGTCTTCCTTAATGGCATCCTTTGACTATCTTTGAGGGGGAAAATTTTTGCTTAGCTTCCTTACAGGAATGAAGCATAGAAAAAAAGACAAAAAGAAATTTTTATATCTTCTTCTTAAATTATATATATATATATATATATTGCAAGATATAACACTCCATTTACTCTCAAAACCTCAGATGAATAGTCTGAGAAGCAGACTATTCTGAGAAGCATATTCTGAGAAGCAGCATGAAAGAAAAGCAAATCACGTTTAAATATTATGAAGAGGCAATGAACTTTTGAATACAGTTCAAAACATTTGGTATCAAGTATTCTTCTGGGAATATAGCAGTACAAGTTGGACAGCAACATAATCCATCTTCATTTTAAAGTCTCTTAAGAGATAACAAAAGCTTTAGTGGGTAGGGTAACCTCACAAAAATAATAATACTGATAAATAGTAATAGTAAATAAAAAAGAGCTGGTAATGATAGTGGTAGTGAATGCAGTAGTACTAGTAAAGGCACGTGTAATGATAGCAATACTGTGTATTTACCCCTGGGAAGGGGGAACTCCCCAGTTCTAATCCCTGCTCAAAGTTTGCCTGTTTTGCATATCAAGCAACCATCTGATAACACCAGCAAGCTGTCCTTGGGCACATCTGTCTTACAACATAGGCACTTTTAATCTCTGTTGAGAAAATCTTACTTTGTGTTTAAACTCTTTCACTAGCTGAAGTTTTAATTATGGACCCTAAATTCACTGCAGCATGAGCAGATTAGAGATCCTTTGAGACAGTTTATGGCTAATTTGTTGGATACACTCCAAAATAAATTGCTGCATTTAAGGATGAATTTCAATCCTCCATATATGAAAAGAAGTTGAACTCGTTGAACTACATCAAACCAAGTCCAGTAACCACTGCTTTAGTGCTTGAGAAGTTGCTTTATTTGTATAAGTGTAAAGAATGAAACAGAGGTCATTTCTCATTAATGTCAAAACAGCAAAAACAGTTGCAACTTCAACTGTCATGAATTTAGAACTGTAAGAGAACTTCGTCATACAATTTCATCACAGGTCCCTCCAACATGTAATTCTCTTCCCAAATTAATCAAATCCTCTGCTTTTGCTAAATATAGCTATAAAATGTTTATACACATGAATCACTTCAACTGCTTATATTTGTACTTTTGGGCACCCACTATCTTCATAATTTTTTTCTTACTACTGTTTGCTTTGACTGTACTCATCCCCTTTCAGCCTTGGGCTTCTTTGGCTGTAGTAAATAAACCAGTTATCCTATTTTCATTTCAATTAAACTTTCTGCTCTCTTTAGTTGACTAACACAGTCACAACCAAGTGCTGTGCAGCAGTAGGTGTTGCACTGCTGATTACTGCTGTGGCCTTTTCATTCTGGCCTTTAGTTCTCTATAACTTACTAGCTTTCTACCATGGTACCACATTGGTAAACTTAAGGGCCAATGCAACTTTGAATTTCAGACACTTAACTTCAGGATAATTGTCTTTGATAGAGCTCCTTGCCTCTTTTTTACATTTAAGAGGGAGTTCTATGACTAGAAACCTGTTTCCAATAGCTGATAGTTGAAATGAATACCAGTTCAGCATGGCACTCTCACTTTACTTCTTTTGACAATGCAGTTGAGGATGTCCTTGTTCAAAGCCTCTTTATGGCAACATACTCAGTGCTGCATTCGAAGAGTATGAGAGCTGTGCTTGCAGTGGAGACAAAGGAAATATTCAAGATGTGAAACAGGTGGTTCCAGAAAGGCTGGTTCTAGTCTGAAGGTTACTAAGAGAACTTCACACATGCAGAACTCATGGCAAACTCTTCCACTGCATGGAGTCAAGAGTTAAGTCATAAGAGCTGGCAAACTTTATTCAATGGAACTGAAAAAGCAGGAATAGCCCCATCTATATTTGCTTTCTATGCTCAGCTTTTAAATTCACAATAAAATTATTCCATAAATGTTTAAACAGGCAATAAAAGTCCATGGTTAGTGAGCAAGATAAAAGAATGCTCTAGGAATCCATGTGTTTTAATTTAACAGGCTAGTAAAAAGACTTTTTTTTCTCCTGTAATAGCAAATCTTAGCAGATTGAAATACTGTTATTCCTGAACTCCAGTCCCCATTTAAAAAATAACAAACCAAACCCCTACAACCCCAAACAAAAAACAAAACAAAACAAAACAAACAAACAAAAAAAAACCCAACAAAAACAAAACACAGAGATTTTTCAGGTTTTATAGATTCATGAGGTTTTGTAGTATAATTAGTACCCTAACATCTGAAAGCATTGACTTAACCTTTCATAAATTCAATGGACAGCAGAGACTGCTCCTTAAATGTGGCCAAGTGAGAATGTCAGCTGCAAATAACTCATTCTGGTTAATGATTTATGCTTTTAGCATACAAAATGGAGTTTACAAGATGGGTGATGCATCATTTTCTGAAAGTGTCAACCTGTCTCAAATACAATAAGCATTCAAAGATATTCAGAAAAACTCAGAAAGTCCTACACAGAAGCTCATTAGTGCAATATTTTTTATCCCTTTTTCCTCTGCTTATCTTCCCTATCTAATACTTTGTTCTTACAGAGAATGTGTAACTCCACTAATAAAAATAAATGTCTTACATTTTTCTGCTACCTGTTTCTAAAAGTAGAAAGCAAGACCAAATAATGCAATGTTGCCTTTGACCTTGTGTCCACAGGATTAAAAGATAGTTTACTAAAGAATACTAGAAATAATTTTATTTGAATTAATTACGTGTGGTACTCAGGTATATTATTGTTCAGCCATATCCAAAATGAATGCAGCTAGAAAGCATGGAAATAGTCTTTCACTATGACTAATTTAACAGAATTAAGAAAAAGAAGCAGAGAAAAGAAAATTGAAAGAGACCTATTTTTATGAAGTTAGAGTAGCGAATATCAGCATTCTTAGCTCCCTTCACTTTTATTAAGTAAAATTAGAGAGACCTTTTTTCCAGCATTTATTTTTTTAAATTATACATTTGCTTCTGTGGGTTGATTTGGAAGACACACAGAATTTTATTTATTAATTATTAAGAATTTAATTAACTGAGAGATTGTAAAGCAGGAGAGATTATGAGAGACCTCATCTGAGGACTGGTTCTACTGATTTTACTTTTACAGGATTGTAACTTTCCAAGATCTAAAACTTTCTGACCATTTCCCATGTGAATTTATTGTCTTTGAATTGTGCAGCTCTTATCTGAAATCAGATCCACATGAAGGAAGCATGAGGGTTTCAGCCACATAAAAATGTGCTCTGCTGATTTTAAGAGTCTATAATAATGATTTGTTTACCCAACCATAGGATATGATATAGAGCCTTTGACAGTCATGTCTAAACAATGGTAACAATAAAACAAAAAATATAAAAGCACATAAATATAAAATACATGTGAGAAAGTACTTCAATATTTAAGCCTTTCTAAAACAGAACAAACTGTTTTGGAGTTTGTTCTGGTTTAGAACCCAAAACATCAGTCCAAACACCCTGAGTTTTAGGAAGTCAAACTCTAACCCAAATCTGGCTCATATTTCCCCAGAGAAATAAATACTGAGAAAGTTTATTCATTAAGGACCATGTATGGTGGGGAAAGAGCACTTCATTTTGGAAGCTATTTCTTTCTTTGCTTGTTTGTTTGTTTTCTATTTCTGCAGGACATGAATAACTTCTGAAAACTTAAATATTCCCACACACTCACACACTGGAGCTGATGAAGAGAGAACCAGATGTATGATACTGAGCCAAGATTTACCCAGCATGGTCAAGAGAAGTAAGTGATGAAAGACCAAATAAAAGCAATTATAAACCTGAAACGAGATGCTAGTACTGCAAAAGACAAAATTTTTTGTTAATAAACTAGAAAAGAAACACTTTCTATGGGAAATCTATTTCTCACATAAAGACAGTATTAAAACACTGTTCAAAGTATTTTCATTAGTCACGTGGGATTTTCTTATTGATCTTCCTTGACATTGTCACCAGTGCCAAGGGAGCATAAGACTATTGACTTACCTGCTGATTCTGTCAAAATCACAGAATCACAAGAGGAACAAGGTTGGAAAAGACCTTTGAGATCATCAAGTCCAACCTATGACCTAACTTAACATCTCGTCATCAACTAAACCATGGCACTGAGTGCCATGTCCAGTCTTTTTTTAATCACATCCAGGACGACCACCTCCCTGGGCAGACAATTCCATTGCCCAGTATCGCCTTCAGTGAAGAATTTTTTTCTGCTGTCTAAGCTTAACTTCCCTGGGCGCAGATTAAGACTGTGTCCTCTTGTTCTGTCAGTGCTTGCCTGGGAGAAGAAACTGACCTCCACCTGGCTAAAACCACCTTTCAGGGGGTTGTAGGGGTCTGCCCTAAGCCTCTTCTTCTCCAGGGTAAATAACCTCAGCTCCCTCAGCCATTCTTCACAGGGTTGTGTTTCAAGCCCTTCACCAGCCTTGTTGCCCTCCTCTGGATGTGTTCAAGCATCTCAAAGTCCTTCCATAATTGAGGGGCCCAGAACTGGAAACAGAACTCAAGGTGCAGCCTCACCAGTGCCAAGTACAGGGGAAGAATGACTTCCCTGGTCCTGCTGGCCACACCATTCCTGATACAGGCCAGGATGCCATAGGTCTTCTTGGCCACCTGGGCACACTGCTGGCTCATGTTCAGTCAGCTTTCAACCAGTACCCCCAGGTACCTCTCTGGCCACTCTCCAGCCGCTCTGCCCCCAGCCTGTAGCAGTGCAGGGGGTTGTTGCAGCCAAAGTGCAGAACCCAGCACTTGGACTAGTTAAACTTCATGTTGTTGGGCTAAGCCCATCTATCCAGCCTGTCCAGGTCCCTTTGCAGAGCCCTCCTACTTTCCAACAGATTGACACATGCTCCCAGCTTAGTATCGTCTGCAAATTTACTGATGGTGGACTCAATCCCCTCATCCAGACCAACAACAAAGATATTAAACAGGACAGGGCCCAACTGATCCCTGGGGGACACCACTGGTGACTGGCCACCAGCTGGATGCAGCATCCTTCACCTCAGGCCCCGGCCATCCAGCCAGTTCTGAACCCAGCAAAGAGTGCTCCTGTCCAAGCCGTGGGCTGCCAGCTGTTCCAGGGGTAAGCTGTGGGAGACAGTGTCAAAGGCCTTGCTGAATTCCAGGCAGACAACCGCTACAGCCTTCCCCTCATCCACACTGTGGGTCACCTGTTCATAAAAGGAGATCAGGTTGGTCAAGGACCACCTGCCCCTCCTAAACCCATGCTGGCCGGGTCTGATCCCCCAGCCATCCTGTCGGTGCTGTGTGGTGGCACTCAAGATGACCTGTTCCATAAACTTGCTGGGCACCGAGATCAGGCTGACTGGCCTGGAGTTTACCAAATCCTCCTTCTGGCTCTTTATGTGGATGGGTGTCACTGGATGGTGGCCAGCTTCCAGTCATCTAGGGCCCTCCTGGTGAGCCAGGACTGATGGCAAATGATGGAGAGTGGCTTCGAAAGTTCATCTGCCAGTTCCCTTATCACCCTAAGTAACTCAGCAGGTCTCTGACTGCTTTCTCCTGGATTACAAGGGGACCATTCTGCTCCCTGACCCTGTGGCATTGTGTTTTTTAAAGTTATTGTTGTTGCTTCTGTTGTGATAATTAGTAATTTTTTTGTTAGCTTAAAAAATGGTTTGGTCCTTGGTTCCCCCTATGTAACTCCCTCACGATGGTACCTTCCAAGTTGTTTACCCCCCACTTTTCCCACCACTGGCTTGCCCTTCAAAGTGAGTGATCCCTTGTTCCTCCCCTTATTTATTTCCCTTTATGGTTATGTCAATCCCCAAGGTGCTGCCTACTGGTACTGTCCATCATTGTAACCACCCCCCATTTTTTCGGGAAACTTCTATGTCAATCATCCCCTACACCCACTGTGATTTATCCCAGAGGCTTCCTCCCTCCCCTGTGTAATCTTTATTGGTTCTATTGTTTCTCATAGTCCTCTCCTTAACTGTATCCATTGGTCCCCTCACGTCTCCACCTCCCTATGCCCACTCCCTTTATAAGAGCTAGCCAGACCCCTTTTTCTTTGAGCCTTGTCCCTGTTCCCGCTGAGGCACGTGACCCCGGCCCTGTTGGGAATAAAGCTTCCTTGGCTCGCATGCGAGTGTTCGCTCTCTCACTCCTTTATTTTGGATCCTCGTGACTCACACCCGCCTGCGTCACCCATGCCGCAGACACCACCACTACCCAGGTATTCTGGGAAAGAGGGCCTGGGAGTGGCCCGTCTTGTGACCCCCTCCGCTCACACCAGGAGCAACCAGCCGGCACATCCCAGCTCCAGTGACCGCAGCGTGGAGTCGCATGAACCCCATCTACCATTCCAGGAGGACAGTTGTTCTGAGGATAATCTGTTTTTCTGTTGAAAACTGAGGCAAAGAGGTTAAGTATCTCTGCCTTTTCCTCATCTTACCAAATTCCCTCCCTCATCTAATAGAGAATTGAGGTTGTCCTTGTCCTTCCTTTTGCCATTAACGCATTTATAATACTATTTTTATTGTTCTTTATAGAAGTGGCCAGATTGAGTTCTAACTAGGATTTTGCCCCTGTAACTTTTTTCCTACATGACCTAGCAACTCCCTTAAGCATTTCCTGAGATACCTGACCCTCTTTCTAGAGGTGATAGACCCACTTTTTTTTCCTTAGTTCCTTGCCCATCCAGGCCAGTCGTTTTCTTCATCAGCTCGTCTTTCATCACACAGGGACATCTGTTCCTGCTCCTTCAAGATTTTTGCTTTGAAGCATGCCCATCCTTCCTGGACTGCTTTGTTTTTAAGGGCTGCTTCCCAAGGACCTCTCTGAATAAGTCTCTTGAATAGGCCAAAGTCTGCCCTCTGAAAGTCCAGTGTGGAAGTTTTATTGATGCCCCTCCTTGTTTCACCAAATATTGAAAACTCTATAATTTCATAATCACTGTGCCCCAGTCAGCCTCCAGCCACCACATTTCCCACCAGCCCTTCTCTGTTTGCAAACAGCAGGTCTAGCATAGTCCCTCCCCTGTTAGGCTCACTCAGCAGCTATGACAAGAAGTTGTCCTCCACACACACCTAGACAGCCTCTTCTCTGATGTGTTGAATTCCCAGGAGATATCTGGCAGGTTAAAGTCACCTACAAGAAACAGGGCTGGTGACCTTGAAATATCCTCCAACTGCTTGTAGAATAAGTTACACACCTCTTTTTCCTGGCTGGGTGGCCTATAACAGATTCCTACCAGGATGTCAGCCTTGTTGGCCTTCCCCTGATTCTTACCCATAGGCACTCCAGTTTATCATCATTAGTCTCAATTTCCATGGCATCAAGAGCCTCCCTAATATAAAGGGCCACCCCTCTACCTATTTTTCCTCTCCTGTCTCTTCTGAAGAGCGTGTAGCCATCCATTACAGCACTCCAGCTGTGTGAGTCATCCCACCACGTTGTTGTGATGGTGACTATGTCATGGGTTTCAGGCTGTACCACAGCTTCCAGCTCCTCTTGTTTGTTACCCATGCTGCATACATTAGTGTACATGCACTTTAAGTGGGCTGCTGATTGCACCCCTGACTCTAGCTTAGCACCCTTGGACTTGTTTCTGGAGAGCTTAGTTGCATATTCTTCCCCCTTTGAACCTAGTTTAAAGCCCTCTCAATGAGTCCTGCCAATTCATGGGCTAGAATCATTTTGTCCTTAATAGATAGAAGGAGCCCATCTGGCTCCAGCAGAGAAGGTGCCAAGGAGTTGCCCCCTACTCAAAGAACACAAAATTCTGCCAATGGCACCTGCCCTTAAGGTACTTCTTGATAATGAGGCCTGTTCCTTTCATCATTTCTCCCTGCCATGGAAGGGACTGAGCAGAACAACACCTGTGCTCCTGCCCCATCAACCACTCAACTGAGAGCCCTGAAGTGCCATTAAATTGCCCTGGTGCTCTTCTTTTCAATCTCATCACTGCCAGACTGGAATTTTGTCAGTGGGTAAAAATCAGAGGGCTGAATCATCTCTGGGAGTCTCCTGGTGATATCTCATACCCAGGCCCCAGCAGACCTACCTGTGGGATGGGTCCAGTTGGCATACAGGACCCTCTGTTCCCCTCAGAAGGGAGTCACCTACTACAACTACCCTTCTTTTCTTTTTATTGCTAGAGGTAGTAATCTGTCCAGCAGAAAAAAGTGTAATTGGGAGGCTCACTGGACAAATTGTTTTTTTCTATGTCATCTTGCTGACCCTCTGGGTCCAAAGTCTCACACCTATTCTGAAGTGGCACCTGGGTAGGTGATGGGGATCAGGATTTTTATTAACTCTCCAAGTTGGGACCCATTTCCACTCTATCTACTATGTCTCCTCCTTCTGCCTGATGGTAGGAGGCATGGGAGTCCTCTGACTCCTGATGGGCTTCTCTCAGGGATGGAAGGGTGAAACTCCACCAGTATATTTCCCTAATACTCCATAGTCTTTCTATCTCCTCCTTAAGCTTGGCCACCAGACAGACAAGATCATTCACCTGTTTACACCTACTGCAGGTGTCTTGCACTGTCCCCTGTTACTACTGACAACCTCAAACACTCTTTACAGGAAGTGGTCTGGACAGACACATCCTTCTTAGGGGTTTCTGTTTGGGTTGGTACACTTTTAGTAGCTATAGTTTTTGATCATTTGGTGACTACTGCTGAAAAAAAAAAAACAA
>VZRH01003778.1:305580-323035 GCA_013397555.1 Urocynchramus pylzowi | reverse complement strand
TCTCTCTCCCTTTGTCTCTCTCTTCCCACCCCGTTCCTGTATTTTTTCTCCCTTTTGAAGAGCATAAAGTGCAAGGTTTTATTTGTGTGTTTATTTTATTGAACAATACACACTAATGTTTCTTTAGAAAAGAGATCAGTAAGAGATCTAAAAGAGTTCTTTTAGAAAAGAACTCAAAAGAATTCTTCAGAGGACCCAAGTATCTTTGGTTTCATTGCTTTTATTCTCCGACAATAACTAGTTCCTGGGTGAAGACAAGAAACATAATTTTATTGTAGTACCAGATATTCTCTACTGAAAACTTTCATTCTCATTTTCCTGATTTTGTTGGATCTCAGCTGGAACTTTTACCCAATTATTGCTACTTTGTCCTGTTAATGGAGCATTAACTTGCTTGTATTGATGCCTTGTGAAGGCTGACCTAGAAGAGAGACTAGACGGAGCTGAAGAGTAAAGTAGTTATTTATTAAGAGACCTCAAATAGATCCACCTTGGGCAGCACAACCCAAAATGGCCACAAAAATGGACAACAGGTCACAGGGTCCCACACCTTTATAAGCTTTGGTCCATTAGCATGTTGGAGCTAATTGTCCAAATGCAGCTTTAGCCCATGAAATCCCATCCTTCTCATTTTCTCTCTTCAGACCACCATTGTTTATGTTCTTGGGCCTGAGATCTGGATCAGCTGTTCTTGGGTCCCTAGCTAGAGAAGGAATTGTTTTGTCTACCTATTCTGTGGGGAGAGCTTACTGTCCCCTAATATGAGGCCTAGACTTACACACTGAAGCAGAATAGAATCTAGAAAATATAAAAACTAAAACCTGAGGCATTGATATAAATTAAAAATTCCCAGCAGACAACTGCCCTTGAACAAATGAATTTGTACAGTCTTTAAAGTAGACAAAGATACCACAATACCCCAGACCAAGTAATCTCATTCCCTGTGTAATAAGATAATTTTGAGATGGTTAGTGTAGGAGTAGCTAATGGGTTTACAGGGTGAACCAGCAGCATCTAAGGAACATGTTAAATTCCAAGAGCTGCTGGTCTAAATTTGCTGGAGATATGTGATCCTCATAGAGTTTGAAGAAGCTAAGTCAGATTCTGCCTAATTTTGGCCAGGAATAGCATAAATTGGCTTGTTTCAGTGTAGGGCAATCAAATAAACCAGGCAAGCATGAAGTAAAATAAAATTTGACATGTTTAAAGGAAAGTAGGCCAGTCTGCTTACCCATGGTCAGTCACAATACCCAAACCCAGCCTCATGCTGTCCATTTAAGTCCTTTTTGTCTTTGTTAACACTCTCATTACTCAAAAAACTTATTATCCCTTCAGCCTTGAATACACTCAGTAACACTGCTTGTGGATCTTAGGCTTCCATAAAAGACAGGATGAGAACTCTAATCTACTAATATCATTAATAATTAGGCAGACTCAAAATTGCCAATTATTCTGCCTATTTCTGTAAATATACAGATGTACAGCCAGACATCAAGATTCCTGGAAGTGAGCCAAAGCCAGTCCACGTGCTGTATAGCTCCATGTGCAGGTTAGTAATCAAGGTATATGTGCTCAGCCTAAGCCCTCTCCTAGACCAGCTAAGAAGCCTGAGCTGAGCATTTATCTTGGAGAGTGAACAAAGAGCCTGAAAATTTTTGCATCTGCTCTACAGTGTTGCTGTTACAGAGGAAGAGAGGAAGACTGCAGCATCACTGAAGACATGTTCTTTAAGTGACAAAAATGGTTGACTTAGTTTTGTCTACCATAAGTGGAAAAAGAAGGAAGATGGATTCCTCCAGACCATGACATTAATACCATTAATACCTATTAATACCATTAATACCTTAATAAATTAATTTATACTGTCTGCACTTCGATGTGACACCTATTATGGTGTCTTCCACCATTCCTATGACAGAGCCAGTAAACTCCACAGGCCTTATTTTTTTGCTTGTGCACCTGCCTTCCCTCTTCCTTCCCTCAGAAATCAAAGATGAGTGAGGTGAAACCCCAGTGTTCACTACAATGGACCAGCCAAAGCTACACCTAGATTTCAGTATGAGTTAATACTTCCAGAGTCTAGAGGCTTGGCTCACCCAGAGTAACTAATGTTTTAAGTCAGCCAGGTCAGACTTTTGCAGGGATAAATTCGGTTCAGGTAGAACTAGGGCATAAATGGATGAATCTTTCAGGTCAGTGCCCTACTCAATGGGCTTTGGAGAGGTAAAGTAAGTCCATCTGTAATTAGATATGATTTTTTTAGGTAAATTCAAGCTTAGTTTTTGTTACTAAAAGCCAACTGTGCCATAGTTGTGACAGAGGAGCAATATAACCATGGTAAATGTAGTGCTGAATTTGGACTGGAGGGTTTTTTCTTCTGAGATGGAAAAGATTCATGTTGAACTGAGATCCTAAGCTAAGGAGTATCATTGATACTCAATTCAGAAAAAGGTGGTACCTCCTGGGAGTTGTTTTCACATTCAGGAAATGATTGGTTGCTCTGGCTCTCCCAAGATCACAGTTGAAAAGTGATGGTTTGAGTTGTGAACAGATATTTCAAAGTTTTGGCATGATGTGTGCTCTAATGGTTATTGCAGTTGCTCTGTAAAGAATGAAAGCAAACTTTTAGTTCATGAAAAGCTGAACTGTCATCTTCCAAATACATCCAGTAGTTGTCTGAGCATTGCAAGCAGCAGGAGACTAAAGACATAATGTTAGATTTAAATTATTTAAGAATTAGGTTCCATGAAAGTAGCATGCATAATTAGTGAGAAAAAGTCACCTTTAGCAGAAGTACACTGATTTTGTGCTATAGAACAGTATCAGAAATTGACCATGTCTGTCAGGGTAAATATTCAGGATGTAATTGTAATACAGCATCTTGTAAAGAAACTGGTGAAGAAAATATTTACTGAGGTAAACCTGATAGAGAGATAAACATGATTCTTAATTTGTCTAGAGGTATCTCTGCAATTACCGAGCTACAGTTTATATCTGATTCTTTCAGAAATTTATGCAGTATCCAAATATGAGAGTTTCAATGGGAGAAGTTTTAGGTACTTTCACTTAAATATACAAAATCAAAGGTCTAATCTTATTGCCATTCCTTCATGTCACATGATTAAATTATCAAATACACAGTAATTTTTGTATGAGTGTTATAAATAATAGAAATTTTAGAATTTTCAGCTACATGTGAGGAAGCACATGGGACCATATGAGTTGCTATGAAGAAAAAAATCTCTATCCTAGCCAAAACTGCACACTCAGAGAGACTGTGAAATGTCCATCTTTGGAAATACTCAAAACCTGACTGCACGTGGTCCTGGGGAACCTGCTTTGCATGACCCTACTTGAGCAGGGTAGCTGGATGAGTTGGTATCCAGAGTTCCTGTCCAATGCAAACAGTTTGGTGATTCTGTGATAGCTAAAGTCTGCATGCATCAAAATACTAATAAGCACTTTGGTGTAGTGGTGAAAGCTGAAGGTCTTTTTCTGTATCTGGGTTAACTGGAAAAAGAGGTTAGAGGAGAAGTCCATGTGAAAGTAACAATGACAAATTAAGAGAGAGAAAGTTCACAGAAAATTAAAAATTTTGGATGATGGAATTTTGAATGTGAGTTTAAGTTTTTCCTTATTATTTATTTAACAAGTAGAATGAAACCTAACATACCACTTAATGAAAATAACAGATGGCGAAGAGACGAACTGTTAGTACTGCTGCATAACTATTGCTTAAAAAAGCCCCAACAACTCTGAAAACAAAACACAAACACAAACTTTAACAGCCAAGAAGCAGCTGTGATTATTTAGGAGCTCTTGTTTTTACCGAATTTTATCAAATCTATGTGGGGAAAAAAGTATTTTAACAGGCAATATTTGAACACCCACATGATATATAATATGGAAATCGCTTTGGAATAGACCAAGCAATAAATAAGGAATGAAGATCCAACTACTCTCTATGTCCGAAGAGTTCTGAAGCCAACATCTCCTTCTGATATAATGGTCTGATCCCATGGGAGGTCTAGAATACAAAAATAAAAATACTTATATAGTCTTTTTTGTGAAGTGCAGTGTTGTGGTCCCTTAAGTAAATGGCACAGACCCATCTGCTTCTGCATATCCAGTCTGAAGAGACTGGAACCAGAATAAATGATCTGATTTCTCCAGAAGCACATGAAAGACTGGGAATAAATTTTTTGATCCATACTAAAATCCAGGCAGAAACTGAGAGTTAAAAATTATGAGACCAGTCCTTGAAGTGGAGCAGTAAATGGGTAAATCTGACAGTTTATAGACTTGTGGTGTCTGCTGTGTTGCTGTTGTCTTGTTTTGTACCAATATACAGCCAGTTCATTAGGACCACAGAGAAGGCAGACCCAGCTGCTACCTACAAACTCATTATCCATGTCCTGATAATTAAATATTTGATATAAATCAGCATGATGCCACTTTCAAATATCCAATGGACCAGGGATTAAAATTTCTGTGTGAAGAGGTAGACATCTGATAAAATTTAAATATTTAATAAATAGGCTTACATTTTTGTCTCTTATCTTACAGATCTCAGGATACTTCTGATGAATTTTCCAAACCCTGCTGAGTGCTCCAAGTCCTTCAGGTAAAGGACTTCCACTGCTACCATAACTTCACTCATTTATTTCTTGAACTCATCTGGAATCAGTATAGAAGGGCTTTTCTCTAGGGCTTTTCTTACTAGTTGCTAATAGTGACATTGTGAAACAGAGTACAAATTTTCCATTCCAAAAGTAAAACCAAAAATGAGTGCAAGCAAAAACCTTGAAACTGGCATGTTCATATTGAGATGTATTAAAGTCCTCTTACCCAGGATGGTGTAAGTATCTCCCTTAAACACCAATATGTATATTTGTGTCAGAAGGGTCTTCATTAACAGTGCTTTAAGAAATACCTCCTATAATGTTGCAATTACTTGAATTCCCTTAGCACTTTACTACCTCCTCCTTCTCCTCTCATCACCCCATGAGTCCTCATGATATATCTTGACAGAGCTCTAAAGTATTAATGGGTCAAATTATTTTGGTTAATTTTCTTATGTTCTTCCTTATATATCCCCTTCTCAACAAAATTAAATTAAAAGTTCTATTAATCAGTAAATATCCCAGCTGTCCAGTCAGCAAAAAATATTTAGAGTAATTTTATATCTGTCACAACTACTTAATATTTATATTAATATATTATATTAATATATTATATGAACATAAGATTTATTCCTGCTGGTATTACTACTTACACATATTGGGAAATGTTTGCTTCCTCCAAGACCTAAATGTTGCCTTTCCTGGTTGCAAGATGGTCAATAAGCCACTGACTACATTAATTCCACATGTCCATAAAGCATGAGCCATGGATATGCTTCTCAGTTGTCTGTGGACCATTTACAGTATCATTCACTTTTACACTGCAAAAGCTCCTGCAGTATGACAGCCTCTCTTCTTGCATGATTTGGAATGCATTTAAAATACGGCTTTTAACATACACCTAAACAGTTTTTATTAGATTAAATATGATATATAGGTTACTGTAGTATCCCTTTTTCTATGCAGGAAAGATTGCTACTACATTTCCAATAAAAATTTGACTTTATGAAGAATATTAGGAAGTTCATGAGATCAACTACTATTCACTCATCTCCTGATAAACAGTAAAGTTTCAGTAGACTTTTGTTGTCTATCTGCAGTGATTCCAGTTTCTCACGATTATCTTAAATTTTCCCTGCTATCCTGTTATCATATAGTTGACAGTTCACTATGTGTATCATCTGTAATATCATGGTGCTTCTATCTTACGTACATTTTCTAGTGTTCTCCTATATTTTGTAATTTGAATCTTTAATGACTTACTCTAACTTAAACTTCTATGTAATAAAAATGGCTATGCAGCTGTTGATATCTAGATGCTGTAGATTAACAGTCCCATGTAAATCTTAATGTTATGCATCTTACTTCACTCCCTGGTTTGCATTTTATTTCAAAATTTTCATGCATCCCTTCTTTGTTTGAAGCACTTGTATGATTGTTTTTATTGGCGTATTTTGTAATTTTTATCATGTCTCAATAAAACCAGCAACTGTACTCTGATTTTGACTTAGTTCAGTTTATAAATAATAAATTATAGGCCCTTCTTGTGAAAAAAGCACAAGGAGTTTCTTGGAGCTTTTATGTAGGAAAAGTGTATAGCTATTTTTTCTATTTATCTTACATGCTGACCAGGCAGTTAGATGTCCTCCTGTATGAAGGATATTAAAGTTTTTTTCCTTTACTGCCACTGAGTAAAATAAAATGCCAACCCCATTTGCATCACAGTTACCTATAAGTAACAAGCATGTGTCTTGAAATTGCCTGGGGAAACATTAGCAATATTTTCTACTTGCCAGAACAATAAAGACATTACCCCTTCCCCTGCAATATCTGTCTAATAAAATCTACATGCTGATATCTGGAAATGCATTTAATCTACCATTCTTTAAAGCCAAATAATATCTCTTTTTACTTGCCTTCTTTCTGAGCAGAAATTTCCAGTCTTCAATTTATTTTTGTGACATCTTTTCTATACCCTGCTTTTTCTTTCTTTTTTTTTTTTTTTTTTTGTCATGTTGCCTCTTGATCTTTTAATGTCATTTTTGAGAACATGTCTAGTGGTTATGCACTGAAGAAATACGGATCATTTTGGATCTATCTAATAACCTCAAAGCAAAATATGAAATAGCTTGCAGATGTAATATTTCCTAGAGGTAAAACTGTGAGGATGATAATATGTGAATGATATTGCAATTTAAATAATTTGGGAGAGCAATGTTAGCATCTATACTAAACAAATTTTAATAATTTACATTTGAAAATGTGTACTGCAAAAATAGTTGCTTGCCAGACTGAAGGGTGCCAGAAAATGAAATAAGGAATTCAAGTTAAAATATGTTCTCTGCAAGTGAAAAACACACCAGTAATTTGTCAAAGTTGGATCACTGGAAAAGATAACAAACTTAATTTTTTTCTCTAGGGACCTAAACTGGGATTGACAGATATTTTGACAAAGCATGGAAATAGTATTGAGATAAATCTAAAGGACAGGTGACAAATATTTTCTCAGTGCACAAGGGGCTTGAAGTTCAGCGCATGTCTTTTGTCAGTAAGAACAGGAAAACTGATTAAGAAAAAGGAGACTTTTCTATGCAGTAGCTCTTCACACCTTAATTTATTATTTTATCAATTCTCTTTTTACCTCTTAATTAACCTTACTAAATTTGCACACCATGGAACAGGCAGGATGCGAAACATTGTAAATAAGGTAAAGGAAAAAAAATCTGAGACTAGAAGCTACTATTTCTCTGCTGTTTCCATTCTGAAAACATGCCAGTTTTTTTATAGAGGTCTTGATTCTAGTGCCCTTGTATTGCTACCCTTCGAGGAACTGAAATATTTGGGGATGCTCAATAAATAAAGGCTACAGTTTTGGCACTCTGTCACTCAGAGAATTATTTATTGTATTACATGTTTCTTGTGATTTTCCTTTGTGGTGTGTAGCACTACACACACTGGCAGCACTGTAACAACACTGTACTCTGAGTTTGAAGTTATTCCATTTCTGGGAAAATTAACAGGTGTGGCTCAAATTTAAGAATTAAGTAAACCAGGGCATTGTCAGGAGATACCCACCTNTGAAGTTATTCCATTTCTGGGAAAATTAACAGGTGTGGCTCAAATTTAAGAATTAAGTAAACCAGGGCATTGTCAGGAGATACCCACCTTAGTATATTTATGTCTGCTTACTTTCCTTCACTCTTCTGTGATTAACTCCCACTTACTTTAATGAAAGTGGAGTGTTTCCATCAAAAAATCCTCTTTTGAAGATGAAACATGGAAACTACCTATTGCTTCACTTTTTCTCTATAATTTTTTTTAAGGAAAATATATTTGATAATTGTAATAGCAGTTACATGTGACAGAAGAACTAATAATGCTTTACTGTCTCCCAAAGATGTATCCACATCTGTGTTATTTTTAAATGCAATGCCATTGGCTTGATTGATGATGTGGCAACTGCTTTTCATTGAAGTATATTTCCTGGAATAGGGCATTTTAGATTACTTTCTCCTTTATAAGAGCATGAAACATTTTCTTAGGATGTAGCATTAAAAGATGTGTTTGTCATCTGTGCTATTTTTTTCTAAATGAAAAATACTGCCATTTCATATAAATATTTCAGATCATAAGAGAGCAGAAGTTCTGTCTTTTATATAAGTTTTTTTTTTTTGTTTTTTTTGAAAAGACTTTTAGGATTTGAGTCCAGCTGTTAGTGTTGTCAAGGCCATCACTAGACCATGTCCTCAAGGGCTGGGCCATGTGTACAAGGCCTATCACAAGCCTCCAGGGATAGTGACAAGTGGCTTACCTGGGCAGCCTGTTCTAGTGTTTGACAAACTTTCCAATGAAGATTTTATCCCTAAAATCTAATCTAAACCTCCTCTGGCACAACTTGAAGCCATTTTCTCTTGTACTTGTTGCATTTTCTCTTGTTTTCACTTGTTGCTTCAGAGAAGAGACTGAAATTTCTCTACAACTTCCTTTGAAGTACATAGAAAGTGGTAAGATATCCCCCTCTGATAGCCCCCTATTCACCAGGCTAAATAAGGTCAGTTCCCTCAGCAATTCCCCATGAGGACTGTGTGTTCACTTGGCTGCCCACCAAGTTGCTCTATCACTCTCCCTCCTCAACTGAACCAGGGAATAAATATTATTCAACAATTACCACCACTGACAAAACAGACTCAATATTTGGAAATACATTTATTAACAATCAAATCAAAATTCAGTAATAAGAAATTAAATCAAATGTTCATACACCTTCTCACCATGCCCTGCTTCTTCCCAGGTTCAGCTTTACTCCTGAATCTTTCAGCTCTGGCTTTTTTGGGTCAGGGGGGATGTTGGAGAGACAACCTTGTGAGTGAGTACTGTTCAGCAGTAGCCAAAACACTGCTGTGTTATCAGCACCTTTCTAGGCACAAAGAACAGCACTATGACAGATGCTATTGGGGAAATCTAACTCCATCCCAGCCAGACCCACTACAGTTTCCGTTCCTTATTCCATACCATTTGTGTCATGCTCAGTCCTACACAATTCAATAAATTTAGATATCTTCTAACCATTCCATTGTATTTAATCCTCATTACTGAAATATCTTTCCAATGTTTACAGCTTACACCACATGCCTATACCATTTTTATACCCAGCATACAGAGTTTTGCACTCTCCTTAACTACTACTTCCTGTCTTTTAATAACTAGACATTATTCTCCCTTTCCATGAGCTTCACCCGCTCCTGTAATGTCCTCCAATATTGAGGCACCCAAAATTGCTCACAGTACTCAAGGTGGGCCAGGGCAGTGTGTGGCAATCACCTGCCTTGACCTACCAGCTGTGCTGTATGTGAAGCAACCCAGGATACTGCTGGCCCTCTTGACTGCCACACTGATGGCTCATATTCCATTTGTATAAAGCATGGATGTATCATGGCTCCATCAAGGGCAAATTCTTCTTGACCAGCCTGGTGGTCTCCTACAGTGAAGGGAATCTATTCATGGGTAAGGGAAGAGCTACAGGAATAATTTATCTGAACTTTTGTAAAGCTTTTGACAGACACTACACAATACTCTTCTCTCTAAATTGGAGACATGTATTGGGAGAGTGGACTGTTTGATGGATAAGGAATTGGTGGGATAGTTGCATCTCAGAAGTAGTGGTCAATGGTTCAGAGTCCTGGTGGACATCTGTGACAAGTGGTGCTCTCCAGGGCCTGTAAGGGGAGCAGTGTTATTTAATATCTTTATTAATCACTTTCAGCACATATGCAGATGACACAAAGCTGAGTGGTGAGGTGCCCTCCTGAAGGACAGGATGCCATCCAGAGGGCTATGGAAAAGCTCAAGGAGTTGGTCTATGGGAACTTCATGCAGCTTAACAAGACCAAGTGCAAGGTGCTGCACCTGGTCTGAACAGCCCCTGTTATCAGCCCAGGCTGGGAGATGAAGGGATCGAGAGCAGCCCTGTGAGAAGGACTGGGGGGTGCTGGTGGGTGAGAGGCTGGCCATGACCTGGCCATGACCTGGCCATGAGCACTCACAGCCCAGAAAGCCAAACGTGTCCTGGGCTGCATCCAAAGCAGCGTGGCCAGCAGGGAAAAGGACAGGATTCTTCCCCTCTGCTCTGCTCTGGTGAGATCCCACCTGGAACCCTGCATCCAGCTCTGGGGTCCCAGCACAGGAAGGATATGGACCTACTTGTTGGAGTGAGTCCAGAGGAGGGACACAAAGATGATTACAAGGATGGAGCACCTCTCCTATAAGGAAAGGCTGAGGGAAATGGGATTGCTCAGCCTGAAAAAAAGAAGGTTTCAGTGTGACCTAAGTGACACCTTCCAGAATCTGATGGAAGCCTAAAAGAAAGATAGAGAGAAACTTTTTATGAGGGTATGTAGTGACAAGACAAGGGTGAACAGCTGGTTCAAATCCAACTATATTTTCCTTTTTAATATTTCTTAAACAAAAGCAATTTTAAGAGTTCACATCACATTTCTAACAACCTCCTGAAACTTGTCACTGGCCCAAATAATCTCAGTTCTGCATGTTTCTGTGTGCCTCATTCTACATTTTGAAGCTGCACCACATTAATAGGTTATGCAGATTTTGTGATGCATTTACACCAGCTCAGGCTGTTGTCTGAATCCTGGAAAATCTATTGGCAGTCCCTTAATTTTAAGCTCCTGTGATACTGGCCATTTGGGAATTTTTAAATGAATCTTTACATGAAGTGAATTCTCCAGTAGACTTGCAGTAAAAAGTAAGGAAGAATTATTGGTGTGATGTAATTGACTCTGAAGGTAAATTGCAATTTAGTGCTCTTGTTGCTGCTACTAAGTAGTATTTCTGGTAAAGCCTTGATATTTTACATTTTTGGGAGTCTGAAAGTATGAAACACATTAATTATATTGAGCAGGACTGACACTGGCTGAAAAGAATAAAAGCCTTTGTTCTCAGAGGTTAGATCTCACACTTACAGGTTAGAGATAACACTTTACCATGCTGTTCTATGCTGAAATTAGACATACATCTTACCCATTTCAGGTTTGCCTAGCTCTTCAAAACAGAGACTAGAGGAGGCCCAAATGATACTGCTAATTTTGAAGGCTGTCCTCAGAAGACTTCCTTCTGCTCTGGTGGGTAAGTGAGCACAGAATCAATTAGTGCTGCTACAATGTCAAGTGTAATTCTCACTAAACTCTGCTCTGGAAGAGGGAGTTTTCTATGACTGTAATACTGTTTAGATACAAAAACTGTCACATTTAGGGGCACTCAAAATCATTCAAAGAAGAAACAGAGGTAATTTCAAAGGTTTTTAGATGACAGATGTAAGCAAAATAGTACATTAATTCTCAAAACAGCATTTGAACTAGTGGATTTGGTAGAGAAATCTAATGAAGTTGTGTTGGGTTGACTCTGGTTGCCTAACAGGTGTTCACTAAAGCCATGGTATCATGCCACTCCTCAACTGGAAAAAGAACAGGAAGAGAAGTACAATGAAAATTCCTGGGTGGAAATGAGGACAGGGAGAGATTATTCAGTAATTAGTATCGTGGGCAAAATAGACTGGGCATGCAAAAATAAAATTAATTAATTTTGTTAGCAATCAAATAAAGAGTAAGAAATAAAAACTAAATCTAAAAATGTGTTACTCCCACGTCTCTCTTGTTCATGGGCTCAGCTTCACTCTGATTTTTTCTCCCTCTTTCCATCCAGCAGTCCAGGGGGCAGAGAATGGCAGCTGTGGTCTGTTCATCACACCTTGTCTCTGCCACTACTTCCTCCTCTTCCTTCGCTCCACTGCAGGGTCTCTCCCACAGGAGAGAGTCCTCCAAGATGTCCAGTCCTTCTTCTGTGGGTCCTTCCTACAGGATATAGTTATTCACAAACTTTTCCACTGTGGATCCCTCCCCTGTGGTGCAATCCTTCAGGAATTGGCTGCTCCAGCATGGGTCCCCCATGGGGTCACAAGTCCTGCCAGAAAGCCTGCTCCCACATGGGCTCCACAGGTTTACAGGTCCTGCTCAGAGGTCCCTCCAGCATGGGTTTCCCATGGTTGCACAGACTCTTTCAGGCTACGTGTACCTGCTCCAGCTTGGATCTCCTACACAGGCTGCAGGTGGATCTCTGCCTTCCCGTGGATCTCCATGGGATACAGGGAAATCTCTGTTCCAGCCCCTGGAGCACCTCTTCTACCTCCTTCTCCACTGGCCTTGCAGGAGTGTTTCTCTCATAATTTTACTCCTCTTGTCTTTGTCTGCAATTGGCCTGCACAATATGTTTTTCCCCTTCTTAAATCTGTTGTCCCAAAGGTACTGCCATTACTGATGGGCTCAGCCCTGACCAGCAGCAGGTCCATCTCTGGGACACCTGGAATTGGGTCTATTAGACATGGGGGAAACTTCTGGCAGCTTGTCAAAGAAGCCATCCCTATAGGCCCTACCAAAAAAAAGGAACACCCATTACAATATAAATGTAATCTGGTAAAAAAATTACTCAGATTAAGTTAAAAATAGGATTTACTCAAAGGGGAAAGATGTAGGATGGATTTTTTTCTAATGAGTCTTCAAGAATATAACAAAAAGTCAATGCTCTCTTGAATTAGTGATTTCTGTTTCCAAAATGACCAGAAATAGAATATGATTTTTATTATAGTTTTAGATGTCTTTGCAAGAGGAAACAAATTTTTAAGTCAACAAAAACTGTATGAGTTACAGAAAAATGGTTAAAATAAAGTGAGCATAGCTCTTTAAACTTCTTGGCTTGTCCATTTTTTCTTAATATACAGACTATTAGTTCTTATGGATGGCTGGGTAAAATTATTATTCTGACCGCATCATCCTTCTAACAAATGTACAAATGCTGCCTTCCATTAAAAGGTAATATTTCATGCTGAAATTATGAATGTGAAGCAACAGAGCAGTCCAATTGGTAGCTTAGATCACATCTTGGCAAAGTTTAATATCTTATTACGAACTTCAATATTTTAGCCTTAGTCTATAAAATTAACAAGGTAAAGAACAACATAAAATTACAGTAGAACGGTAAAATTTGGACTATAATCTAGAAACATAGTATTTTTCTCAATAAACAAGAATTTTTATATAATCACATAGCCAATTCTTTTGTTAATATCTGAAATTCTTTCCCTCCTGCCTACCTGTTTGTCATCTTCTCCCATCACATTTATTGCAGATGATATTTAATTTGCAAGTTCTTTTTAATAGTAAGTGATCCCAACAATATGTCAGCAAAGAAAATTATTTTCTTTAATAAGAAAACAAAAATCTACCTTATTAATACTCCTGGTGAAATTAAAAATACAATGTGACTACTTCATGTAAATTTAGCCTATACTCAGAAAAGGAATGTTAAGGGAAATTTTGATGAAAGTGGATGCCAAATATTCATGTTTTCCCTGCTTTGTTATATTACAGAGATTTGTCAGTTTTGTAGTCTTTAATTTTTCTATCTTCTTTTTTCCCCTCTCCTTTTTTCATTGCATTCTTTTTAATTTGTCTTTTTTTTTCTTTCTTTGTATATTTTATCTTCCTCCCCTCCCCTTCTCTGCAAGCCAAGGGTAGAGGTTTTGTTGATGACACTCCTTACTTCCTCCTTGTCCCTAATAACACAAATTACAATTATGCAACAGGCAGCAAACATGGTATGTCACTTCTTGCTGATAGATGAATACACAGAAGACAATTTAAACCTCAAAATGCAGAGAAGTGAGGCCTAAAGCTACGAGAACTGATGATAACAAAAACCAGTTCAAATTTAAGATATTTAGCAGAACACACTGATCTCAGAGTGGTTTTTGAGTCAATACATGAAACAAATGTGTTCAGCTTTCCTTTTACACAGGTAAGTCTCAGTTCTTGAGGTGTTTGAATTAAAGATTCATGGACCATCCTTCTCACACAGTGATTTTTCTTTTTCCTGGGCATATAACTTTTGATTTCTCACTCAGTGAGTTTCTTCCATGTCAGGAATGGCCTGAAGAGTGATGTACAGGTTATGTTTACGTTTCTCCCTTTTTCTTACTTTTTTTTTAAAACTGTGTCTTCTGAATTGTGCTGAAGCCAAGAGTTAGTGTGAGTGTACAGACTTGTGACATGTTCTTGTGACTCAGAGACTATTATGGGGAAGGTGAGAGGAAGGGAAGAGTTGTGTAAGAGATGCTATAGCTTGGTATTTTCTCTATATCTTTCTCATAATGTATGGTTTCTTTTCTTGGCCTTAGAAAGATTGGCTACCTCTGTAATACAAAATTTAATCAGGGAATATGTTGGTTATCTATTAAACTTTACTTTCTGGAGTACACTTTGCAAGTAGTCATTTATCTTCTTCTTGGTTCAAAAATGTTAATCATCTTTATTGCTCTGAATGTGACTGCTAGGGGAATGAATGTAAAGATGTAGTAGGAGTGAAGACCTATGACTTTATGTGTTTCTACTGCTTCTTTATGAGGCCAAATTAGTTAATTCAATGTTTCATTTATCTGCAATATGATCAAAATGATCATTCATTTCACACACTGCAAAAATTATATGGAAATTCCTCTTCCACTTGAGGTGTCAATAATATTACAAGGTTTCTGTGTCATGTAAAATAACAATCTTGAAATGTTCTACTTGCCAGCATTATGGAAACCTTGTTCAGGTTCTAAAAATTTTGATAGTTTCCCACACCATTAAAGTATTATAGCTCTTTAAAAGAGTTCAGTTGATTTATTTGCCTTGTTTTAAAAGTGCTGGTGATTAGAAGGTATGTTATAGAATCATTGAATAGTTTAGGCTGCAAATTTCAACCCTACTGGCATTGGCAGGGACACCTTTCACTGCACCAGGTTGTTCAGGGCCACCTGGTCTTGAACACTTTCAGGGCATCCACAACTTCTCTGGACAACCTGTTCCAGTACCTCACTATCCTCTGAGTAGATAATATCTTCCTTGCATCTAACCTAAAACCTCGTTTTTAGTTTAAAACTATACTCCCATTTTCTATCACTGTATGCCCACATATAGGTCTTATTTTATAAGCCCCCCTTTATATACTGGAAGCCTGTCATAGAGTTCTTCCAGAGCCTTCACTTCTCCAGACCAAATAACATGAGGTGCCTCCCACTCTGGTCATCTTCATGGATCCTCCTCTGGGCCCACACCAAGAGGTCCATGCCTCTCTTCTGCTGAGGTCTAAGTGGGGTCTCATGAAGACAGAGCATAGGGGAAGGATCATCTCCCTCAACCTGCTGGTCTCCCCTGTTTTGGTGCACCCAGGATGTGATTGGCTTTCTAGGCTGTGGTCACACACTGTTAGCTCCTGTCCAGCTTTTTACCCATCACTATTTTTAAGTCCTTCTCCATGAGCCTGCTCTAAATGAGTTCTCCCAGTTTGTACTCATGTCTGGGATTAGCCCAACCTGGCTGTAGAACCCAGGTGTAGAACCTTGCACTGGGACTTGTTGAACTTCTCTAGGTTCTTGTGGGTCCACTCTTTGGGCTTGGCAGGTCCCTCTGGATAGTATCCTGGTCATTTGTTATGGCAGCTGCATTTCTCAATTTGCAATTTTCTCATTTTCTCAAACTGCAAACTTGGTGAGGCTGCACTTGATCCCACTGGCTGTGTCATTGATGAAGATATTCAAGAGAACTGGTCCTGTAGCTGAGCTGTGAGGGACACCACCTGCCAGCCTCCACCTGGACATAAAATCAGTGACCACACCTTGCTGCCTGAGTGCACTCAATCCCTCATCCACCAAAATTTCACTCTTAAAATCCATCTCTCTGTGATTTGACACAGAAGTGGCATGTGGGACCACGTCCAAGACCTTATAGAAGATGAGGCAGACAATGTTGGTCCCTGATGACTGTTGCAGTCCCTCCATCACAAGAGGCCACCAGGATGGTCAGGCACAATTTGTCTTTGGTGAGGCTATTCTGCCTGTCTTGGATCAACACCTTGTGTTGAATGTGCCTTGACCTTACCTCCATGGGGATCTGCTCCATGATCTTCCCAAGCACAGATGTGAGGCTCATCAGTCTGTAGATCCCTGTGCTCTTTCTCCCTTTTTTAAAATTAGGGAAAATTTTTCCCTTTTTCCAGTCAGCAGGGACTTCATCTGACCACCATGATTTTTCAAATACGAAGGAGAGCATCTTGGCAGTCACATCAGCCAGTTCCCTCAGGACACTGGGATAAATCTCGTCAGAACCCACAGACTTGTGGCTATTAGCCTTCATCAAGCAGTCTCAATGCAATTTTATTTCAAGCCTTTCGGACATTGTCTGTGTCTTTCATAGTCTGTGTCACAGAAGAATATGGGAAGGAGAACATCTACAAATGACCTCAATAATCCAAAGGAATTTTTGAGAGTTAGGCTTCTGATGTAAAATACAGGTAATATATGTATATGTGCACATATACGTATAAAATACATATATATAACATAAAATAATTATATATTATATATTATATACAATAAGATACTGAATATTATATATATTTAATGTATTATATATACATTAAATCCATTTATTTAATGTACATTGACTTGTAGGGAAGATTGTAGATCATACAACAAAATATAAATAGTTTTACTCATTTTTTAAAACTCTATAATCCATACAATATGCCTATGTTAGCTGATGTGCTTTTTGAGCTTACCTATCAATAACAGACACTCAAAACAGACACTCAAAACTGAAATGACCAATTCTTGTGTTTAATAGATTGAACCTAACATTTTTCTCCCAGCCTAGTAAGACAGCAACATATACAATAAAATGACCTATAGTACAGTAAAAATCTTAAACAATGACAGATTCTTCCCTATAACAGAAATGTCTTTCTTATGATTCTGTGACAGAGAATTGCTGAAGAAAATAATTTTCACTGACAGGAGTTGCCTTATTTCAAGACAGTATGGCTTGGGTTATAAATCACAGATATAAAAGGGGTGAGGGACTGCTTAGGATTTTGTTCCAGATCATTCTTCCTTCTAAATTATGGCCACCACCAAATTTTTTACCTTTAACTTAGCTGAACTCTGAGTAAGTTTGAATCATGACCAAGTAACATGTTTTCAACCCTTTCATATCTTCACTGTTAACTTTGTGGATCCCTCGTTTTTAAGCTAAAGTGTGATAGAAGCCTCTCTTGCCTCTCTTCACTTGCACTTATGAGATAGTTGTGTGCTTAAAATCATTATCTTCATAGCATTACAACCATCCAAAGATTAATTTTGTTTCAATATTTCCAACATGGTCATATATGAAGCACTTGGGAGATTTTTTGATTTTGTGTGTTTGTTTTTTTTCTTTTTTTTTTTTTTT
>VZRH01003778.1:243757-301757 GCA_013397555.1 Urocynchramus pylzowi | reverse complement strand
TTTTTTTTTTTTTTGGCTGATTTTCCAGTCATCTTTTGAGAAGAGACATTATGACTCCATTAAAGTTTAATTATACTCTTTTGGGAAACACTTCCTTCATTGGAGAAGTTGTCATACAGCAAAACACACAAAAGAGTGACTGAAGATCATTTCCTTCAGCTAAGAGCAAAAATCCAAACCAGCATTTCCCCCCTATATTATCAGATCCCACTAGCAATATTTAAGGGTAGACTTCCCATAGATAAAATACAAGCATTCTGGAGTAGTGGCTCCTATAATAAACCTCCACTTGCCATTGAACTAATTTCTTTGATATTGCAGTGATCATCAATATGTAAGAACATTCCATCATAGACTTAATGTACAGAAATAACACTATGAAATTTGTATTATTCATTTCCATGTACTAGAGTTTCCTCAAACTCATATTTTAAAAGTATTTGCAACCAGATGGTGAGAGTCTTTAAAATCAGTACTACATATGCATATATTTGCTAATAAACTTATCAAGTTAGATTATTAGCAGAGTTAAAGATTATCTTCACTAAATAAATTCAATATGTGTGTAAAAATGTGTTTCTATCTCACTACATTTATTTTTAAAAAATTCTGAATGATCTTTGTGGGTACACCATTTTGAATCCCTGTGTCCTGACATTTCAAGTCAGCTTTTGAGCTGAACCAGGGAGCAGAAAAATTGTGACATTTCATTTTGGCTGAAGATCTGTCCTGATAAATTAGCTCACACTCCCACACAATGGAGTATCTATCAAAGTCCATAAGTGCAAATGTTGATCCCCCATCAGTGGCTTCAACAATCAGTACCTCTGTACACAAATATTCTACACCTGTCCTTTACATACATGACCACTGCCACATATAATTCTAGACTTAGCTGCTACAGCATTGTTTACTCAAGACATTGACACCTATATAAATCTCTTGCTCATACAAATAATGAACACACACTGTAGCAAACGATTTGTTTTACGTATTCCTTCTGAAACACTTCTCAAATGCATAGTTTTTTCTATTTCCAGACAGAATGTTTCTCAAAATTCTAAAACAGATGGTGCCTAGCTGATGCTGCTTATGCAGAGTATTTCAGGATGCAAATAAGTTACTAATTTTTTTCTCTCTGAAGTAGCTGTGATGATTTTTGTAGCCTAAGATCCTTGCCCTCTTGAATACTTGAACAAGCCATTCAAATACTCCAATGGAAAATAGCTGACTTGCAGTTTTTTATCTACATCTATGCTATAGAAAATAAATTGAAGCAGGGAGAAGGAAGGATAATAAGTAAAGCACAAGCAGGAAAAAATTGACACACTGAATCAATAATAATTTTTCTCCTTGTATTTAAAAAATATTATTGCCGTACATTTGCTTATCATGCTAATGTCCGTCACCCTTTATATTGATGTGTTCCAAGGCACTGAGAATCTTTGTAAAAGAATCAAGTACTAACAGTGACCTAGAAACTGCCTTTGTTTCAGTTGAATACAGGTGATAGGAATATCTGTTCTTTGCCTGAAATTGCATAAAAAAGCAGTGGCATCTAAGAAGCCAACTGTATATTTCCTATTTTTCAACAATTAACACAAAACTCTTCAAACATTAGCAATAAATCATCTACCTTGTGTGTATATTTCATCAAGCAGAGTAATCACCATATCTTAAATGAAACCAGCTGCTGATGGGTGTAAGCATTCTTACAAGCACAAGAGTAGGAAGGGAGAAATTGTCTGCAATTTAAATAAGGTTTGAAATGGCAGACTCTCCTAGATTGTATCTTTTTTTTTTTTTTTTGCTTTATGTATGAAAGCCTGATCTGATTATTCAAGGACATGTTTGATAACCCAAATTTGCAGTTTTGCTAATAAGGACCAGAATATATATAACCACAGCAGGGGGATGATTTAAAGTGCTGTCACGGTGATATATGAAGAAAACATGCTTTGAAAAGAGGTTTCTTTCTCATCACTTACTTTCCTGCAAATAAAAACCTTGATTTCAATCAGTACTTATACAAAAGTCTGGTTTTTAATCAGGTAATCTTGATTTAAATGATAATTTTTTTTTCTATTATCTGTACTTATATCTTCATTTTGTAAAGCAAAAGTCTTACGGGAGCAGTTCTAACAAGAAAAGAGCAAGGAAGACTTCAGTGTGCAGCCCTCATTATTAGACATTTTAGCAAGATTATCAAGGCAAAGAATAAATGAATACATAAAAGATACTGGGAGAGGGGTGACAAATTTAGGGACAAATAAGACATCACCAAAGAAAGTTTATGGTTGTTTAAGCAGCACATTCTACCCTTTTTTTAGGCAATTGTTTTTTAAAGTGATTCAGCATGCTTTTTCTGTAAGTCCATTTGCTTTATGGGTATCAGAAGTCCATTAAGTTTTATCCTTTCCAGTTCAGGAGAATGGCATGTACTCATGCAGAAGCTTGAATTAATTTTTTGGGGAAATCTATGAAAGTTATGATATGTTTGTTTTAATTTTTTGGGGAAATCTATGAAAGTTATGATATGTTTGTTGCAGTGCCCTGGATCTAAATGGTTAAAAAATTGATGCTTGACTGTCTCTCAGGTTTACTCCTGCTGTCCACCAGAGTGAGGTTCAGTGTAACCTCAGCTGAGTAACACAGATTGCTCTGGAGAAGCAAGGAATATAAAGCTGTCAGAATGGCACTGGACCTTTCTGAGAGTTAGATCTTGTAAGATCTGTAAAATCATGCTTCCTGGATCTGCAGTGAATATCTTCTCATGCCTTGCAAGCTTATCAGGCTTATAAGGTCTCTATGATGCTAAATGCTTGCAGCATGCTCCACCTTAATCTTTGAGACAGACCACCGGTAGTGCTGAGATAAGTCCTAAATTTTTTGTATCCACAGACCATCAAGAATATACCAACTCAAATTTTGAACCCAAAACTTTATTGTCTACAAACTACAGCTTTAAATGATGCCACTCCTGGTAAGCTACTACCATGACTAAAGGTCGTTGTAAACAAAAAATTTATTAAGGTTAGCAAAAGATTTATTGTTCTGATTTATTCTGCGCAAATAAGCAATACTATTTTCTTGTGCTAATATAAAGTGGGAATGGATAGTAAGAATCAGACAAGTATTATTCTAATCTAATCCCTCATATGTAGGGCTTTTTTCATTGTCCAGAGTAGTTCACCCATCTCCTTTTTCTTTCACCCATCTTCCTTCCATTTGAAGAAGAATGAATCAGTTTGGCTAAAAATTATGTTCTTTTTGTCCTCCACTGTTTCATCATCCAGAGATGATTAAAGAGGTTACTCTCTCCACAATGCCCCCTGTATCACTCCTGTCTTAAGTGCTTAAGGCCTGTTCTAAGTAATTACATCACAATTTTAACTGTTCTGAGAAAAAATTATATGAACCATATCAACCCAACCAGGCTTATGATATGGTTATTTAATTTTCAACTTGCAAAACTGTCTATTCTACCCATTAAGTGAGACTGACTTACTGACAGCATAGAGTGTGTAATGTGCCATTATTATGAAAATGGTGACTTCCAAGACTCCTGTCTTCAAGTCTGAAACTATATGCAAATATTTCCACCTGAAAACACACCAGCATCTTTGAAGACCTGTATTCAAGATGAGAAAATTTCAGCTGAGTACCGTATTTGTAATTTTATTATCATTAATTTTCAAAATGAAATGGTCATAAACTATTAGCAATTTTTAAAATATCTGAAATCTGTAAAATACACATTGTATATATTTTCTAATGAAAATAATGGTAAAATCCCTTTGCTGCAGGTATGTATGTAATGTAATGTCTAAAAGTGAAGACCCAACAGAAGTCCTGTCACTAACATCCCTAAGAGTCATCAGATTGCCGTTTACAAACACATAAAGAACCAGTTAGAAGAGTTCAGAAAAATTAGAGCAATTCAGCTGTTGTGTAAATCCAGGAGTATCTTTTAAAAATGCAACTTTTCTTTACCCCAGTATGTATTTAACTTAAAAGACTTAGCTTAGACACCTGAGCTCATTTCCTACTCTACTTTGGAATACTTTGATTTCTTGACGTGGGAGGCAATGAAGGTGCTTCATTGCTTTAATTTAGACAGATAAAACTTCTTCAGTCATAGGGCTGTATTGATGGCAAAATAGGGTTGGTATTCTGGAGAATATATACATTTTTTAAGTGATGTGTTCTTCCGTCAAAGAGCAGCAGTCTCAGTGTCTAAGAGTGTAATAGCCTCACTAAAATGAAAAGGATAACCTTAGGTATTTTTGGAATTGCCTTTAATTGGGTTAAAGTTTAAAGCTTGATCTAAGAAGTTCCATTTCCACAGTATTTGATATTGTTAACAGTTGTAGTTTTGATTATATCTGTTGTTTGTAAAAAATCCCTTTCTTTTGAAGAATTGCAGTATTCTTCATCTTCATGACATGCTTAGACAATTAACTTCTTAGGTTATTCTGCATGATAAAATTTGTAAGGATTTTATAAAATAAATTTGTAAGGATTTTATAAAATAAATTTTGAATTGAGATCCGTTTTGAGTTAGAACAGAATCTCTCCATTTACCTTGTGAAAAGCAATTGCTATTCATAGATATAGCCAGCATTAATTTTTTCAGTATGTTTTTTTTTGAGATCTTTCAATACATTTGTTATTCTGTTCCTTCTCTGAGCCACTTGAAACTATTAAACTTCTTGAACTGTAAAATTATTATATCCTATTTTATTAATTATTAATAGATAGATTTTTATACTATGCAATTATATATGCTGCCTTTATTATGATTTGGTTTTGACTGTAACTGGTTATGAAACAGGTCATCACAGCTAAGCTGTGACTATTAAAACTGTTTCATCCAATGGTAGAGGTAATTTAGGGCCACACAAGAGGTATTTTCCTCTTCAGTGATCATTGTTTGTAGGTTTTTAAATCAACTTGGCTATTTATTTGATGATGTGTTACCAATGTGTCTAATTTTGAATATAATTCACTGGAGTTCCTTGCATTCCTCTCTAATCTTGACCAACAAAATAACTTTGAGCCATCTGCAATTTTTTACCTCATTGCTAATTCCTTTTCCAGAACATTTATTAAAAAAATGAACAGTGGTTATAACACAGAATCCCCAGACACTCTGCTATTGATCTTTTGTATTTTGCAGCAAATTATTTTTTGATAAAAATAGGTAATTTAATATTTGTTTCCTGTCTCTGAGTCAGTTCCTGATCCATATCAATTCTTTGCATCTAATCTAATGCCAACATACTTCTTTAGTAGCCTGTCAAGGATCTTGTCAAAGGTCTTTTGAAAGATTTGCTGGATTTATGTGGTTTGGTAGCAGAGGGGCCACAGGGGTGGCTTCTGTGAGGTGACACCAGCATCTGTCCCCATGTCAGACAGAATCAATTCTAGTTGGCTCAAAGAGAGCGCTGTGACTGGCTGCTGCTGAGACCATCAGTGATGCTGACAGCACCTCTGGGATAATGTATTTAAGAAAGAGTAAAAAATGCTTCACAAGAGCAGCTGGGAGAGAGGACATGGGAGAGAAGCAGCCTTGCAGACACCAAAGTCAGGGAAGAGGGAGGTGGTGCTGCAGGGGCAGACACTCCCCTGCAGCCTAAGGGGAAGATCGTGGTGAAGCAGCTTGTCGCTCTACAGCCCATGAAGACAGTGTGACAGCAAATATCCAGCAAAACAACAGTGTCTCCCATGGAAGAGACAGCAGGTGGACATGCCCTGAAGAAAGCTGAAGCCCATGGAGAGCTCATTCAGAAGCTGTCTCCTGGCAGGAGCTGTGGCCCATAGGGAGGACCAGATCATGCCTGAAGACTGCATCCATGGAAAGGACCTCTAATGAATTAGTTCTTGAGGAATTGCAGCCTATGGAAGGACTCATATTGGAGAGGTTTGAGAAGGACTGTCTCCCATGGTAGAACTCCTATCCCAGAGCAGTGGAAGAGTATGAGGAATAGGAGTGGCAGAGATGAAGGATTATAATCTTACTGAAATTCACATTCCCTGTGCCCTTGCACTGCTTTTGAGATACAAAAAGCAGAAATTAAGTCTGAGAAGAAGGAGTGGAGGGAAAGTGGTTTTGGTTCTGTTTCCACTACTTTCTGTGAGTTATTGACACTATTCTGTGATTAACTGACACTGAATTGAATTAATTTTCCCCATGCTGAGTCTGCTTTGCCCAACATGATATTTGGTATGTTTCTCCCTATTCTTCTTTGCTCAACATGATATTTGGTATGTTTCTCCCTATTCTTATCTTGACTGAAAAACATTTTCATGTTATTTTTTCCCCTTTTTCTGTAGATACAGGAGAAATGATATAACTGCTTGGTGCATACCTGCCTGCCAGTCAAGGTCAACCCAGCACACAAGGGTAAATAAATTGTATTACTCTCTTTAATTTATTCATTTGGAAAAGATTTATAAAGATCTAATAAATTTGTAAAATGCAATTTTCCTTTACATGAACATGGCTGTATGGATGCAGAAACGTGTCTAACTGGAAGACTCACAAACTCATTCAGTTTGCATACCATGGTTAATGCCTAGCATACATGGACTTCTTATCAACTTCCATGAATTGAAAGCAAGCAACTTTAGTGGAAGAATATATTTGGTTAGCATAGATTAAGACACAGAAAAAAAATCTCCAATATGAGCTCTGAGACACTTAAATGTGGATCTTGAAACACTTCTGCAAGTGTTAATTAAAAATTAACAAGATTAAAATTAAAGATCTTTTTTAAAATTAAAGACTTTCCAAATACTACAGTGCAATAAACTGGGAAATATTTGTTTAACCCTTTATAGCTCTTTGTGTGGAAACATCAATCAAAAATTGAATATAGCAACACTCATGCTGTTGAAAAGATGATAAGACATGTTCGAACATGGTCCAAACATACTTGAATGGAGAGAATAAAATGATAAGTGAGTTTTTATCTCATAAAGCAAAATAAAGTGCAAGACCATTGAAGAATATTCTAATGCAAAATCTCACTGGCATGTTTATTATTAAGTAGTAGGAAGGGAAGGAAAAGACATTTTTCACAACATACCAATTTAGCCAGTCCCTAAAACGGTCTAATCTATGTAGGTGTATCATATACATATTTAGATCACTGTGAAAGGGGTTAAATAGCATTCCTTGTAGTCCACCTTCTCAGCATTGGAGATGACCAGAATTTACGTTTTGGGTTCACTGTGTGACAGATTTCAAAAGTGTTGCACAGTGGCAGTAGGTATGTTGAACTAAGGGGTCAAAAACCTAAGAAATAGGAGGTTGAATTTATCCTTGTAAATAAGAGTTCAGCAAGAACAGTCTGACTTTTAGATTTTTTTTTTATTTTACATTTTTGCAAAGCAGTATGCCTACCAAATTTATTCAAAATTAACTTTAGGATAACAGTCGTGGTTGATCATAAAGATCTTTGATTTAATGTAAACATACTAATGTCTGTGTTTGCTTATTGTCCTCTTTGCTGTAAATAGAAAATGTAAGTCTCTTTGTAGTGAAAGACAGTTTACTTTTTGCAATAAATGCATAGGTCAAGAAAAAATGTACTTAATAGTCCAGCAATATCAGCAGAAAAATAAAATATAGTGAAGGTGGAATTTGTAACAGGTGAGCTGATAAAGCTTATACAACAATTACAAGGTTTTTTTTCCCTTACACTGATGTGATTTTTAACATAACTTGAGTGTTTCAGCAGTCTTAGAGGTTTATCAAAGTTTGTTATTCTGTACAGATTTCATTGAAATAATTTTAAGGATAGAAGGGACATCAAAGAGGATACTGCTTATGAATGTGATATGCCTAATTCAAGTTATTTTTAGCAAGAAGAGTAAACTGACATTGTCAAGACCTTTGAGTTTAATATCTGATTTTTAATGCTTCCCAGACTTTTACAATAAAGAAGAAAGATTGCACAGCTGGGTACTGACTTTTTATCTGATGAAACATTACATTTCTGCCTGTAGGTTGAAAGTAAGAGGCTCTTTATTTGCACAATAGACTGGATTTCCTTCACTTTTCCTTAGTTATGAAGCACAAAGACAACCACAGAAAAAGAATACTTTTAAAAAGAAACCTACAATGTGCTATGTTTAGTTAGGTAGTTTAACTGCAAGAAATAAAATTGGGTTTTCTGCAGTGTACACTGAAAATATTCACATTAAGATCAATCTTTATTATGTACATGAAAAACTGATCCTAAGACTATAGCTAAAGTTCCTAATTTTCTGCAAAATTAGCCAGACCAATTGGATGCTGTTCTCCTGAAGATTCACTCAGGGAGTTTTAGAGTAACAAGTTTAAAAGGAAAAAACCATTATTTTAAGACAACACAGAGAAATGGCTTTGATAGAGTCTCCTCCTTTTCTTACATGTACTGTAAAGTTTATTAATTTACAAAATATTTTTATAATTTTAGAGATTATAATTTATATAATATCCAGACTGAAGTTTATCTTAACTCACTTTAAGCCATACTTCCTTCTGTATACTATTTAACAGCACTAGTGTCACCCTAAGAGGAGGGATTTTAGGCCTCTATAATGTAAAACAAACGAACAATGTGTAGATCTTTACACATCAGGATTTGGTTTTCTGATAGCTAAAGCAATTAGTCAAATTACTACACCTGAAGTAAGATACAAAATATAATAAAGTAATAATTTCTTGCTCTTGTGTACTTGAATTGTCTCAGAAAGATGTCAACTTCCGGGCATAAAACAACCTGGATGTGAAATGCATGGCATTCTGTATGAGCTGCAGACTTTGCCCATGACGAGCTCCATGAAGGCTCCTTTTATCAGACCCTGCCAGTCTATGCCCTGCACAGTTATTATTCAAAATGGTGATTTTTCCCCTGAACAGAAGACATATCAACAACAAGACTTCGAGTGACATTTAAATCCAAGCTAGGAGGAAACCACCTGCAAAGTACAGACAGCAACATGTTCCATCCCTCTCTGTACTTTCAAAATTAAAGCAATTCTGCATGTATGCACTATATGTTTGGTACCATTTAAGACTTTTATCAAAGTAGAGGCCCTCTGAATTTCAAATTACGTCAGCTACACATACGTGTACTACGTTCTTTGATGAAAGAAGGGACAGTTAGTCCTTTCTAGGAATTTCATTTTACTGTGGAAAGGTTTTTAGTTATCAAACTATTTTTTTCTCATTTCTGAAACATTTTCTTGATAGAAAATTCAATTAAACACTTAAAAAAAATATGTAAATTGTTGCAACTTGCCAAAGAGCAATATCTTAACTAGGAAGAAAAATCCTAACAAATGAAATTCAGCTAGAATCTAGATCTATCTTTAGGACCTCAGCCAGTTTGCATGCTATACTGAGAGCACTTTTTTATAGTGTAGTTTATCGAGTTTCATATTAATGATATGGTAATCAAATGCTAATGTGGAACAGTTCTGAACCAATTCAACAATATGAAATTGATGATTATTGCCACAAAAGCATTTTTGCTTATGTGAGTATGCACTTTAAATACATAATAAGACTTTTATTTAAGTAAGGAGGCAAGATATTTAAAATTAAATGGAAGATGATTTCTAATTGCTTTGAAGTAAATGCAAAACTATGATTTCTGTGTTTTAACTATGTTATTATGTAGTCAAGACACAAAATATATAATTGCCATATCCCTTTATAGTTCTCAAACTCAATCATCAGTATCAGTCACACATACAATGCGCACATTACAAGTACTATAAAGTGAATATAAAGTGATATAATTGCTCCTACCTTTTCTGGTTGAAAAGCATAGATGTTCTTGAAGGTTTTAATGATGAAAGTCCTCTTGGAAGCAGATATCTCTCTTGTACCTTGAAATTACCCAAATACATTAGAATATTGAAGATTATGACCAGCATTGAAGTAAATGAAGGCCTAATGACTTCTTTAAAGCTGCTGTGTAGCACGATGATAAAAGGATCTGCTAGTATAATGAGAGCAAACTGAAAAAATTGGTTGTATAGCTTTATTTTAATGACTGCTAACTGACTCATGACAACTTAATATCAAATTTTCTTACACTTATAAATTGGCCACGTACACTAATTATACAGTAATAATTATGTAGTACACTTCCCTAATGATGCCATTCTGTCCAGCATTAATACTTTTTGCTGTCATCTTGCAGTTATATTTTTAGCTTTTTTAATGCTTCCAGATATTGCAAATATCTGTGGTGGTTTCACCCCAGCTGGCAGCTGAGTCTCACAGAGCTGTTTGCTCGCACCTCCCTGCAAGGCATGGAAGAGACTTGGGAGGGCAAATGGGAGAAAACTTGTGGTTGAGACAATAACAGTTCAACAAGAAAAGCAAAAGCTGCACGTGCAAGCAAAGCAAAACACACAATTCATTCACCACTTCCCATGGTCAGGCAGGTGTTCAGCCATCTCCAGGACAGCCAGGCTCCATCCTGCCTAAAGGTGACCTGAAAAATCTAATGGCATCACTTCGAATGTCCTCCCCACCCTCCTTCTGCACTCCAGCTTTTATTGCTGAGCACAGTGTTGTATGGTGTGGGATATCCCTCTTGTCAGTTTAAAAACATAGGTAGTTTCTTTAGAGTTAAGTTTGAGTAGAGTTTACTAAGGGGTCAGAAGCCTATTGCATAGTAAATTGAAAATGAAAAAATCAAGCCTGAGGACGAGGTATGACACCAGAAATTGCAAGAAACTTAATATTTCTTGAACATGATGACATAGTGTTGTGTGTCCACCAAAGCCACTCTATCATTTCATCCTTCTCAGCAAGACAGGGAAGGGAAAACACAACAAAGGGCTCATGGGATGAGATAGGGACAAATAGAGATTGTTCATCAATTACGATCACAGGCACAATAGACTAAACTTGGGGAAAATTAGTTTAATTTATGCCAAATCAAATCAGAGTGGTGTAATGATGAACAAAACTAAATATTAAAACAAGTGCACATGTTCCCCCTCCCACCCCCTCTTTCTGGGCCTTCTTAACTTTCTCTTCAGGTTTCCTTCACTACCACCTTCTCTGCCTGGCAGGATCATAAGTACTGCCAGGAGCCTGGTCCATTGTGGACTTTCCATGGGGGTAAACAGCCTCCTTTGGGCATCCACCTGCTCTGGTGGGGTTGTCCATGGGCTCCAGGTGGATCTCTGCATTCCTATGACATCTGTGGCTGCAGGGGCACAGCTGCCTCACGATGAGCTGCACCATGGGCTGCAGGGGAGTCAGCTCTGAGCACCTCCTGCCCTCCTTCTCCACTGACTTGGATGTCAGAGGTGTGTCTCCCACATATTCTCACCCCTCTTTTCTCTGGCTGTTGCTGTTCAGCAGGCTTTCTCCCCCCATTTAACTCTGTTGGCCTGCCAGCATTGCTGAAGGGCTCAGCCTTGGCCAGTGGAGGTCAGTCTTGGAGCCGGTGGGCATTGGCTCCATCAGACAGGGAGAAACTTCCAGCAGCTTCTCACAGATGCCACCCCTGCAGTCTCTCCCTCTACCAAAACCTTGCCATGAAAGCCCAATTCACATGGTTATCAGTTTCTGTGCTAGCTGTGTAAATATTTTTGAGCTGTGATCATAAGACATCAGTAATGGTTTTATTTTGATTTATGATTAATCTTGATATATTTCAACACATACCCATAATCTAACATTTTAGAGACTTCTCCTTAACTGGCTAGACTAAAATCTAGAGTAATCTTTACTAACATTTCTGTTATGTTGCCTTGAGAAACTTTTAAAAATTATGTCCCAAATTAAGTTTATGCCAAAGAGAGGAGTTAAATGTCATTTAAATTTGCATTTCCTTGCAGGCCATATGCTGATTTAATTTACTGTGCTACAATCAAACTAAAGATCAAAGATAAAATATGGTGTTCATTGACAGAAAAAAAGGAATCAATTTTTTCCAAACTACCACTTGGAAATCTGTAAACGGAAAAGTTACTGCATGTTGTTTTAATTTAAGTTTCCTTTAATCCTTATGACCCCCTCTAGTTTTCATGTACTAGACATGTATGTATACTGCATGCCATATATTTAAGAGACATATGGGAAGCACATTTTGCAGGCAAAGTCTGAGCAAAGAAGGGATAGGTTTTCCTGAAAGGAAAGATGAAGGAAAAGGATAAAAGCAAGTCATGTTAGCACCTTGTTTTGTTTCTGCTCTTTTCACTGCTTTCTAATGTTTCCTTTATCAAATAATATGTAGAATGATACAGAATTTTAGGGTCTTTAATTTTTATAGTCCACAATGTTCAAAATCTTGACAATTAGAAAGCCTTCCTAAAGCCTTTCCTAAAGCTGAAGAATGGCTTGAAGAAATAATAACTTTACCTGATTCCTGATATTGTCTCTCTCTTTTTTCCAAAGAATAGCAAGTTCCTTGATGCCATACACCCTACATTTTGTGTTCCTTATTTATTATGCCTTTGCTTTAGATAATCAAGGAATTATTTTGGTTTTTTCCAGAGAAGAGATAAGAAATTGGAAATTATGTTCCTTTTTACATACAACATGTTACATTCCCTTAAACTCACACATTTTTCAAGTTTTGTTTGCTTGTTTTGTTTTGTTTCATCTGTATTAAGTACCCCTGCAGGCACTGAAAATATTGGAACATAATCATCAAGCCAAATATAAAGTTATTTTTCTGCAACATCTCCTTCCCAAGTTCCACCCCACCACAATCCACACAAAGGAGCTTTCCACCTTCCAATCATACAATTATGCAGTAGTTTAGTCTGGAAGAACCATCTGACGTCTCTAGTGCAACCCATTGCTAAAAACAGAGCTAAAAGCACAGCTAATTTCAAAGCTAGATCTTGCTCCAGAAAACAGATTTCTGAGAAACTCAAAGAATTTATGGAGCTCAAAACTTTTTGTAAATTTTAAATTTCTGGATAATATGTCTATTAATGTCTTTTCACCTGAAATTTTCACTACATTCAGTTTAAAAAGATCTGAGCTTTAGCTCCCAAGTACTGCTATCTGTATAGGGATGGATTGTGCTTGACCTGTGCTTGACAGCAATGCTGCATAAAACAAGCTCTCTTGGCATGGCACAACAGAGGGAATTCCCATTTGTCTGAGAAACAGGATTTGAATGGAGATAATTAATTCCAAAATTTTCAGAAAGCCACACATTAACTCAGTAAATGCCATTTGTGGTGTACTAAAGAACTGGATATAACTACAGTGCTTTAGAAAGTCTTGAGAAGATTGGGAGAAAGAGTCACTAGATAAATAAATATAGTATTGAATATAAAACCTCACTCTTATGTCCAAATTCTGCTTTTCAGTTCTATTTGCCCTTGTTACAAAGACTTCTAACAGAAAAAATATTACATTTTGTGTGTTGCTTCCTATATAAAGAATAATAATGTGATCCTATAATGTAAATTCCACCTGTTGCTGCAATTGACATTATTTCAAACACTCCTGTTTTGTATTCTGTTCTAAATTAGTCTACCTAATCCATAAACACATACTGTATAAATTCTCTTTTCTATCCATCTGTTTCTAAATAAAACAAGTAAAGAATCAAACTTGCACATATGCTGCTCACAAGTAAAGTCTGGGATGTTTTTTTCATTATTCTGAGCTAACGTCCATGCAAAATGAGAGGTTCAAGATATTGCTGCAATAGTACTACTGATTTCTGCACAGCAAAGCACAATCATGAAGAGTAAAGCTTAGTTGCTCCATTTTTTTACTTCTACATCATCTGGGTTCAAACAGTCCTCTTGAAAATAATGGGAGATTTCATGCCATTTTGAAAAGTAGATAGATTTTCAGTGTTTAATTAATTTCTCATGTATGCTTTATTCATGTAAAATTCATTAAATTTGGTTTGTAATTTTCTGAACAAATATATCTGTGTCAAAAGAGAAAGGTGCAAGTATCTATATTGATACAGTCTGATGCTACAGCTACCTTCAGCTGCACTTTTTCCACTATGTAGCCCGGTGTTACTGGGAATGGTCTGAAAACAGTTCATCTGCAGGAGCAGACAGAGAGGTGAGGTGGGCTTACATTCACCATTTAGAAGGTCAGGCAAAAATCAAGATGATCTGTGCAAAGCAGAATGCATGTCTTATGAAAACAATCACCTAAAATGATGTTTGCAACAAATCTCTTAGTAATATTCTAATAAATTTTAGATCTGAAGAGAAGATTTGATGCTCAGCTGACAGCTGTACAATGAATGGGGCCTGAAAACAGTGAGACCCTGGAGCTAGCTGCAGGCTCCATTTGTTCTGGAATCTCCACTGATGTTTTAAAATGCAGTGGGATTTGGATGCACGCAAAGTTGCAAATGTCAACAGAGTTACTGTGAAGGAGCAATATGATCTTCAGCCAGACAATTCTTCTTAGTGTGCAACAATCTGCACACCATTTTTGCTGCTTCTTATCATGGAAGTACTCTGCACTAGTCTGATGGAGAGAAGTTTTACATTTGTCTTCTAAAATGACAACATCACACTGAAAATCAAAAAATAGAAAGACAATATTTTTCTCTAAATATGATTATGGATCTATAATGGTTTCAGATAAATGGAACAATCAGTCAGATGTACTGAGTTATGTGTCTTGAGTTTGTAATAGCTGATTGGGACCTGTGGATCAGCAGTGTCATAAAGCTTTTAAGTCCTTCAGGCTCCTGTGCTAAAGATGTTTCTCCCCAGTAGTCTTTGAAATACAGTGATACAGTAATACTGAGCAGGTGTGAGAAGTACTTTATTAAACAGTTCATGTCGGAAAAATGGTAGTCAAGGACTAAAATTAATCTTATTTCCTGAGGTAGTAAAACATAGAAATACTTGCACTACTTGCTCACATGTTTATTCCTTGGATCCTGCACTAACTTGCAATTAATAATCTCTAATTTACATCAAATAAAACAGAGAGATAACATGAAACTGTTGAATAAGTAGTGAAAATGTATCCAAATGACTGCCATGGAGAGAGACAAGTTGCAGCCTGAGCTCGGCAGCTATTGCTCCCATTTGGCCTGCTGGCTAGCACATTAACAAAGACTTGCCATCACACAATTCAAAGCCAGCCACAGCATGATGCCACTTGTCCAGCTGGTGATGAAGGACATTGGATGGAGCTTTAAATCCTCCAATGTCTAATGTGACAGGACAGAAGAGCAGGGTAGTTGAAGGATGTCAGGATCCAGAATTCTAGCAGGAAAATCATCTGCAGAAACCAGCCACTGATAACCCTGTTTTGCAGAGAACACGTACTGAAAGTTCTTTTTACTGTGGATGTTTCATATGTGAGGATTGTTAGTAACCCTGGAAGACAACAAATAATAGGATTTTGGCAACAGTAATTTGAGTTACAACATTACAGAGTACTGAGTTTCTAAATTTCACTTATGCCCCAAATTCCCACAGTTTTCAGTTCTGGAAATTGAACTTGTTTGGGATGAAATTGATAACACTTTCACCTGCAGTTACTGGTGAGGAAAATTCACACCACTTGAGAGGAAGACAAAAATCTGAGAAGATATAGGCCTGCTCTTGTGATGCATGTACCTTGTAAAAGAAGCTGCAGTGATGGAAAGCAAAATACTGTTCTTGTTTTGGCTGTCTGACAAAACATTGTTCAAAAACAGTAGTACTAGCTTAGAAGAAACGTGGACTAACAGATGGTCTGTCATCTTCCCTTTATGTCTTCCTCTGAGGTAATACCTGTGGAAATGCTGGGAGTTTTAAAACATGCTGTCTCAGTAAAATCTCTTGTAGTAATCAGTAAAAACTGTACCAAACAAGCAAAGGAATAACTCTCCTAAACATACATAAGTAAGAAAAGCTTGGGATCCTTTAGTGTCTGAATGCAGATAAACCATCTTTCCAGTTTTGGTTCAATACAGTTATCCTCTTTGAAGACTGCTCTTCTAAAATGAAATGCAGTAGACAAATAGTTTTTTTAATGGACTGGATATTTTAGCTAGTATTCTTGAGGTTATTTAGAGAGAAGATATCAAAATTTGTGTAAGACAAGACATTTGGCTGCTTCAGAAAATTTGGATAAACAACTGAATTTAAGACCTCTACAGTAATTTCCATATTTATGCTAAAAATTTTGCATTTGAATCATTAACTCATGCTTCAATAGTAGTTTTTTGGATACTATACTCCATTATCAAGGGGCTTATAAAGACTTTTGAAACCAGCATGTTCAACCTTGTCAGTGCTGCACCAATCACCGCTAGATACATTTCTGCCATGAAAATGAATTTAGCTTGTTTGGAGAATTGATAACAGCATTTTCCTTTCCTTGCTTTCTAAAATAGTAAGTTGCAAAGTGAAAATCATGAACTATTTTGAAGGACATGAACCGTTTTTAAGGACTTGAACCTTTAGTACTCTGGAGTCTCTAGCTGTTATATTATTATTATGGGTGCTATGAAAGAGTAAATCTTTACCTTTGTTTCAATACATTTCAATATAGTCACATGAAAGTGAATAATTTTTTTACATGTGATGGTTTGTGGAATATATTTGCCTCTGTTAAAAGGGTGTCAACTCCGCAGATTTGGTATTTAGGAAACTCCAATTTATGCACAAAAATATGATTCATTGAATTTTCTTAAGAAGAAAATCCAAGTGTGAAATTAGAATCCAAACTTTTATCGGGAATATAAATATTCTCCCTTAGATTTGACTTGATTTGGGGTTCAGTTCTAGATAAAGGAATATTTCCCACTTCTGGATTTGAGGCACACATGTATGTGTTTTGCAAGCTCTAAAAGAGGACACTCTTGCTACCCAGGTGTTTTTCATTACAGTGGACTGGATCAGCCAGGAGCTGATAGCATCTTCTAAGATGCCATGGCCTTGTCTTCAAAGAGTATACAATATTGCCTGATGCTTTATGATACTAGGCTGTTTTCATATTAGAGACGTTTTTCTTTTCCATGATGCCAGTAACAGTCTCAGCCTCTCTTTTAACATCAATAATATTCTGTATAAACTTAAACATAACTGATTTATAAATGTGTGATGATCTGGCTCCCTCTACCAGAGTATAACAAGTATAACACTCCAGTGTAACTCTGGAGTTCACAATTTGTTGAAAGAAAAACATGATCAAACACTTCAGCTGCTATGACAACCTGCTTTCTAATGAGTTCAAGCAAAACAAAGTTCATAAAGGGCTGTGCTTAATGATACCTTGCTTTTGAGACAGTATACTTCCTGTAATTTTTAAAGACTTCATTAAAGCATCATATGTCTTTTAAGAGAAAAATGAAAAATTACTTGGTTTTGATAATTTCTCTTGCTCTCTAATAGTCTGCAAGGCTTGTTCAATCATTTATTTTTAAAAGGTTTGTGGCTAACTTTGGACTACTTGCACCATATGGAAAATAAAACTGCAGCTCTCTAAGGACCCACAAAAAATCTTGTGCTCAGTGATTTTAATTTTCACAGAACTTGATAAGGACAAGAATAAGAATAGTTAGTTACATTTCAGATATATGTTTTTGGCACCACATGAAATAAGATATTAAAACCCTGTAGACTAGCATTTACTTGGTTTTGAGAAGTAGTGTCTTGCCTCACAAAAAGAAGACAAGTATAGTGTTTTTGATATAAAGCTTGATGGCAGAATTTAAGAGAAGTGTCTTCTACCCAGACTGGAGCATCTTCCCACTAACCTCATTGCTGTTTTGGAAAATGTATTTTTCTTGCATTGAGTGAATTCATCTTCTCAAACCAAGACTCACACTCAGACTACTGTGTTTTGGTGTTACCTCTGTATTGACAGTAAACATTATTCACTGTCTAGAAATTCATATTGCTCAACCTTGTGTTCCTGTGTATCCCTTCCTGCCTACCTCATCCATTCCTATGGCTCACCATTTAGCATCTGCAGTGGCATTTTGGTGTCTTTCCATTCTAGCTGTGTGGTTGGCCTAGCACAGCTGTTCTGTGATGATTGTTTCTTTATTTCCTGAAAGAGCAATATGTTTCAAAATTTCATTGTTACATTGTATTTGCCATATCATGCACAATATGGCACACAGATGGCGCAGATGAAACCCATTTAAAAGCTTTATATATATCAATAGTATGGCAACGTTTCACACCCTTATACCCTAGATACTACTGCCATGATGTAGATGTTTTATTTAGTTTGAAGTTTTCTGCTTTGCTCTTTCCAAACTCTGCCTGATAATCAGCCAAAAGACATGCTGTATCTCGTGGTGCATTTTTTCAGGCCCTTGTACAAACAGCTGTCATCTGATAGATATATGACTAAGGCGACAAAACTTTTTGATAGCTTCCCACCATATGTTTCTGTTTAAACTTTACCTGGTGGAGGCATAGCTATCACTTCAGTGTTTTTCCACTGCTCATAATGACTCCTTACCCCTTTACAAATGAGGTTATTGAAGCCAATGATCAGTGATTGTTTCAGCCTCAAGGTAAAGTGTTTAACATACAACACCTCACAATTCTCTAGAAAGATACTTGAGGGTTTCAAGCTCATTAAATTAAAGCAATTTCCACATTAAAAAAAAAGATATCCAGATCAAGCTCCTTGCTTTGTTTGAGAGTAGTATAACTGGAGGACAGAATGATATTAACTTCTAATTTTGTTTGTTTGTTTGTGCATTTATTTGCTAAAGGCAATGGGATAAGAAATGGTGAGCACACTGACCTAACTAACTTTATCAAACCTGGATGTGGGTATCCCATAGGTTGTTGTTCTGTTAAGAAAATAGTATGAGAACTCAGAAGTGATTTTTCTTAAGAAATGTTATTATTGAGCTACTCTCCTTTTGGCTTTAACTGCTGTGGGAGTGGGGTTGTTTACTTGGTTTTTTTCGTTCGTAAAAAGGTAACTTTAAAGATTTTATAGTATTCACTACAGACAGCAATATTCTGAATTATTTTTATAATGTAAGTCATAGGGTTCTTAGCAAAATTGACCTCTTTATCTTCTGCTGCTGAAGGCCTTAGTTTAAGTTATTTGACTAGATTTGGTTGGTCGTCAGAAAAGCTCCATACTAATAGCTCATAATTGATCAAAGACAGTACTGCAACTCTGTGTTATATTCATGCTCCTGAGTAATTTAGCTTAGGCTGTTGAAGAATCATGTTCAACATGATCAACAAGCTGCCATCAGATAAATATAAGATACAGCTGGTAGCTTTTTGTCTTTGTTAGAGAGAATTATTAATTTAATACTTTGGTGTTTATTAAAAAATGGGTTACTTAAATTCTTTCTTCAGCTGAAGGATATACAGAAATACTTGACCTATTGCTGATCTTCCGTTTAGTCAGGTATTGAATTTTCTCATGAAGTTGATGTGTTTGGTATTTTTAATAAATTTGATATGTTGATCAAATAAGTCCATCCAGGTCTCTAGAAAAAAATGTCGTCCTTGTCTCCTTTCTTTCCATGCTTAGTGCAGGAGAATGGATACCTGAAGCACAGTCCCTATTTTCAGTGTATGTTAAAGATCACAGACACTGCAGAACTGACTTTTGAAACTATTGACATGGAGTTTTTAATTAGGGAACTGATGCCTTGAGAGGCTACCTGGAACAGAGACTAGACAGTGTGAAAGGAATATAGTAGGAATTTATTAAAAGGCCTTCAAAGGATACACCTCAGGCAGCACAAGATCTTGGCTGAGGCTACCCAAGATGGACCCAAGCTGGACACAAGATGGATGCCAGGTCACAAGTTTTCACAGTTTTACAAGTTTTGGTCCATTTACATATTGGGGTCAATTGTCCAATTACAGCTTCAGGTTATGAAGTCCCATCCTCCCAGATTGCTCGCCTCAATTCATTGTTGTTTACACTTCTTGAGCCTAAAGCTGCAAGAAGTGTAACGGTGTCCTTGGTTCTCAGGCTGGAAAAGGATTGTTTTTTCTAACTAAGCTGTGAAGAGAACTTGCTAACCCTTTCTATGAAAGTTCAGCGTTACACACTAAGGCAATACATAATCTGAAAAATATGAAAGCTAAGACTTAAGGCATCAGAATCAAGAAATGGATAACGTGGCTGTCATTTGGATAATGACACAGTAAGAAACAANTATGAAGTCCCATCCTCCCAGATTGCTCGCCTCAATTCATTGTTGTTTACACTTCTTGAGCCTAAAGCTGCAAGAAGTGTAACGGTGTCCTTGGTTCTCAGGCTGGAAAAGGATTGTTTTTTCTAACTAAGCTGTGAAGAGAACTTGCTAACCCTTTCTATGAAAGTTCAGCGTTACACACTAAGGCAATACATAATCTGAAAAATATGAAAGCTAAGACTTAAGGCATCAGAATCAAGAAATGGATAACGTGGCTGTCATTTGGATAATGACACAGTAAGAAACAAGCTCTTTTTTTTTTTCCTTAATTTTTTTTTTTGTTTCATTAAATTCATCAGTGTCTGTCCCATATCCATCCAATGTTAATCTCTGTACTGGGTTTGCGTGGCCAAGTTTTAGTAGTGGGGTGGCTACAGGGGTTGCTTCTGTGAAGTGACCAGAAGCTTTCCCTGTGTCTGGAGCCAATACCATCTAGCTCTGGGGCAGGCTTACTGCTGGCCAAGGCTGGGGCAACCAGGAATGATAATAAAGCCTCTGTGGTAACATATTTAAGAAGAAAAAAAGAGGTTATTGGGAAGATGTAGTTGCAGGCAGGGAAGATCAGGGTGAGAATATGTGAGAGGAACAACTCTGCAGACACCAGGGCTGGTGGAGAAGGAGGGCAGGAGATGATCCAGGTGCCAGAGCTGAGATTCCCCTGCAGCCCATGGTGCAGCTCATGGAGAGGCATCTGCACCCCTGCAGCCTGTGGAGGTAACAGGGATGCAGAGATCCACCTGCAGCATGGGGACGAGCCCCAAATGGGAGCAGGTGAGTGCCTGAAAGAAACTGCGGACCCGTGAGAATCCCATGCTAGAGCAGGATCCAGGTAGGACCTGCACACCTGTGGAGAGAAACCACAGGCTTCCTGTTAGGACTTACAACCCTGTGGGGAACCCACACTGGAGCAGCCTGGATCCTGAAGGACTCCACCCTGTGGAAAAGTGACACAACCTGAAACAGTTCATGGAGAGCTGCTGGCCATGGGATGGACTCCCACTGATGAAACTCATGGAGAACTGCTGCCCACAGGAGGGACGCCACGCTGGAGCAGGGGAAGGACTCCTCCCCCTGAACAGTGGTAGGAACAACAAACTGACCATAATCCCCATTCCCTGTCTCCCTACACAACTAGAGGGGAGGAAGTAGAGCTGGGATGGTGAGAGGGTGTGGGGAAAGTGTTTTAAAGATTTGATTTGACTTCTTACTATCCTATTCTGATTTTTTTTGGTAATAAAATCAATTAATACTCTAATTCAAGTCTGTTTTGCCCATGAGGATATTTGGATCTCTCCAGGTGCTTATCTCAACTAATGAACCTTTTGCTATATTTTCTCTCCCTTGTCCAGTTGTGGAGGATAGTGATAGAGAAGCTTGGGTGGTTGCCTGGCATCCAGCCAGCATCAACCCACCACAGAGGGGTCCCTGCCATACGATCACATTCTGCTGTTAGAAATAATGTATGTTCTTACCACAGAAATCTGACCCAGTCCCAGGAGTCTCAGCAGGTTCTACTAGGCTGTGCAGAGTTTAGTACACAGTGTTAATAGCTCTCTGGAGCCAACAGGTATATTAAAACAGTGTAAAAGCTACTCAGAGTGATGCATCTCCTTTGACATCCTCCATTGCATCAACTGCAGTGTTTCCTTCACCCAGGTTTGGTTTCAACTTTAGTCACTTGCATTTGCAGCACTGGGAATTGCATACCCTTTAACAGCAAGCTTTTATACAACTATTAATCAGAAATAATTCTACTCTTTGGAATCACAGCAGAAAAAGTGAATGAAGACTAACACCATACGTTCTACCCAAATTACTCTCTAGAAGACTCTAAACAAATAAAATAAATAATCTAATTTTCTCCAACAATTTTGCAAAAAATACTTTATGCTTTATATATTCTTTACAATTTTCAAATAATACTTACGCTGGTAGATGTGTGCCTCCAACTACCACAGATATCATTAGAAATAGCATTTAATTATAACAAAACTAATAGTATACTTTTTTATTTCCCTTAAAAGCTGATTTGCTTGAGGCTATTACTAAAACTGATTAGCATTTTCAGTTTCTGGAAATTATGTGAATGTTTCTTCTCCTGTGTAACATTAATATGCTCCTTTAGTTGTATATTCTGCTTACATGAACACTTTTCATCCTCCTGTTTCTGTGGAACACTTATTTTGGGAGAACGAAAAAATTACAGTAATTATTTTTAGGAGAAACAGGAACACAGCTCTCAGTTAATGGTTGAAATAGCTATGAAAGATTCCTCCTTACCCTTGCAAGTCTTAGCAATGGAAAGAAAATCTAGAGAACGGCAGCTTACACCTAATGGTGTGCAATGTGTCTTCATAGATGATTATAGTTTTTACAGTGGTCCTCTGTTAGAGTGTGTATCTGCTTTGGATTGTAAATTCTGGGCTGGGTCTCTTTAACAGCCTTGGTAAGATGAGGGGAAAAAAAAGACAGAAAGGAACAAAGAAGCAGAGAGTAAATTCAGAAGTAATTGAAGATTTTAAATCAGGATTGTCCTTTTCCAAAGACGATGCTCAATTTTAATTATGTAATTTGGACTTAATACTTTTGTTTTGTTTTGTTTTGTTTGAGTTTTTCTCTTTTGTGTGAGGAGTAGTCAGTTCCATGAGGGAAAAAAAAAGCCACTAACTGGATACAATAATGTGTACACTCTCCTACTGGACTAGGAGTAAACTCATGAATTCCAGATGTTCAGGGTTGTAAAATGCAGATTATTCTGTTTTGCACCACTATTATAGCAATATTGTTTTTTAAATTTCTTTTTTCCTGCGAGTACCTAGTTTTGAGGATTGAAAACTTATAATAAAACCTTTGATCCAAGTTTAATCTGGCCAATGATAAGGTCAACATGGGTCAGCAGTGCCCTGGCAGCCAGGAGGGCCACCCATGGGGCATCAGGCACAGCATTGCCAGCTGGGCCAGGGAGGGGATTGTCCCTCTCTGCTCTGCTCTGGGACAGCCTCACCTTGAATGCTGGGGGCAGTTTTGGGTGCCACAACACAAAAAAGACATTGAGCTGTCAGAGAGTGGCCAAAGGAGGGCAACAAGGATGGTGAAGGGCCTTGAGGGGAATCTGGGTGAGGAGTGGCTGGGGTCACTTGGTCTGTTCAGCCTGGAGAAGAGGAGACTGAGGGGAGACCTCACTGCAGTTACAGCTTCCTTGGAGGGGATGAGGAGGGGCAGGCACTGATCTCTTCTCTGTGGTGACCAGTGAGGACCCAAGGAAATGACCTGAAGTTTAGTTTGGATATGAAAAGGTTCTTCACCCAAGGGTTTGCTGGGCACTGAACAGGCTCCCCAGGGCAGTGGTCACAGCACCAGCCTGACAGAGCTCAAGAAGTGCTTGGACAGTGCTCTCAGGCACATGGTGTTAGGGCTCTGCTGCGAAGGTCAGGAGTTGAACTTGATGGTCCTTGTGGGTCTCTTCCAACTCAGCTCATTCTGTGATTCTGTGACTCAGTATACACATTTAAAGTTAGGAATAAATTAGCTCTTTCCCCACAAACTAGGAACGTTTCCCCACAGATTAGGAAAACTAATGCAGAAACATTCAAAAAACCGCTCGTCATAGCAGAAGTGTTTATGTTTTTTTTCTTCTCTGAAATATCAGGTGAGGTTATATGAAGTACTATGTCAATATTATTTCTTACTTACATGAATCCAACTCAGTTAAAATTTTTAAGACTACAAATTACTTTTGTTGAAATCAATTAAATTATTTGCTGGCAAAAAGCTGCATGCAAAAATGAGAAAAGAGGGTGCCCCAGAAAACATATGCATATGCCTCTCTTTCAATTAGCTCGTGAGAGTCTCCTCAAGAACACATGAATAAATAAGATATTATGAATTATGTGCTTGGCTTTATTTTTCTTCATCTTTTTCTTTGTCAGTATCACAGCTGTGATCACCCAGAAAAATAATGTGAAATTTCAACGTTGCTGTTTTCTATTTATGTACACAGTATTATTAGAAGGTCACAGGATCACAGGCACCTGCTTATCTCAAAGCAGAAGCAAAACCAACCATAAATTTTGAGGGTTTTTTCCTAGCTTGTAATCTAGTCTGTTGATTTTCTGCATTTCGTAGAAAAATGGAGAAAGCTATTAAGAGGAGCAAATGAAAAGTTTCAAAAATTGTCTCAAAATACGTAATCAACATAGAATGTTGTCTTTTATTGGGTTTTTTTTTTTTGCTTGGGTAATTAGAGTCTTCCACCAAACTGTTTCTTCCTTCTGATTCCAAGATATCAAGGTGAGACCAAACAGAAACACTAGGTTCAAATTTCACAGCAGATTACAATCCAGATTATAATTGTATCTTTATGTTATGTCTGCAATAATAGAAACTCAAGAAAACAGCTGAGAACATGCAAAGGTAATCTTTAGGTGTGGGAGTTTTATTCTGTTTGTAAGTTGAGATATGTTTTAGGACCCTCACCATTTCATGTTAGATTATTTGGTGAGGTTGTTTTTAGTTTACAGTTGCCTACAGCTTCTAAATGGCCGTACAAATGATGTGGCAGGATAATGAAGAGGATAATTCTTGCTCATATAATCTATCCCTTTGTGTAGTTTTCTTCTAAGAAGATAGTTTTTGTACTGAAATATTACTTAACCCCCTGCCATATTTTTCTATATTATACAAGACAATCTTATACAATGATATCCTCCATATTTAAAATTCTTAGTATTTACCACAAAAAGAAAATAATTCACTTTATTTATAATATCTGCTAATGATAACTTCTAGTGGTATTGATGAGGATGTGTGATACTTGAGTACATCTGACAATTACTGTCTTATAATTAAGAGTTCAATATTTGTAGTTAGACTGCGTTAGAGCAATGAACAGTTGTACAAGCAAAAACAAAACATTTGTAAACTATGTAGAACTCTTTGCTGTTGCTGGATTATGTTTCTTTAATATTTGTTCTATTCTTTCCTGATAGAAGTCAAACCCCTCCTACATTCTAGTCTTTGATCTTGGCAATTTTCAATAATAAACATATGAGTTCCAGATGCTCACTAAAACTACAAAAAGCAACTGCCAATTCTGTTTGTGCCGTTGTTGTGTGAGAGTTCTTTTTCTCCTTTGAGTCCTTTCCACTTTTAATGATTTACAGTATGGCCGTAAAATGTTTTTTCATGCCACATTTTGCAATAAAAATGTAATCTCAACGAGACAATGTGTTTTTCACAAAATATAGGACTCTTTGTATTTTGATGCTGTCCATTTAAAGTTTATATTAAGACTAGGTCTTTACCACATTTTCTTTCCTGAAACAGAAGACAATACTATTAGACACCTCAGTGACTTCTGACTTTCGAGCACCAGCCTCTTTTCGCTTATACAGTTAGATACTCTCAAAGTGGCTATTTCAAAATCTATAAATATTTGTACTTGAAAGCAACACAGAGTTTCTTGACTGCTGTTCATATACAAATAACAGCTAGTTCAATTTGCCAGCCAGCAGACAACTTTAACTCCACTCAAAAGGAGTTTTTGCATTTTGCTTCATCCATGGAAAGATCAAAGTCTTTCAGACTAGTTGTCTGTATTATTATAAAGTTAACAGAGCCAATGGGAAGATCGAGAGAGTAAAAGGAGAGAAAAAGAAGGAGGGAGAGATAGAAATCATCCTATCCAAACAGAAACAGAATGTGTAGAATTAATATGCTTGTGAATATGCTTGTGAATGTCTCTATCTATGGAAGAAATCTATTTGAATGATTCAGAACAGAGGTTTCTATGCATTTGTTTCTAACGTCCAGTGAAACAGAGCTTCCTCAACAAAATAAGAAATCATGGTTTAAGCATTAAAACATGATAATACAAAATGTCTCAGCTACTTTTATAAGGGATGGAAATGAGCATTATTAAAAATAGGAGGGAGCTGATTGTATTGATTTTCATAAATTGCCATTTTCTTATTTATGAAATGTGAACTTTGTATCACTTATTGATAGGCTTTTCTCCCCTTGTTTCTTTTTTTAATAACATTATAGGAAACTTTTTTTCCCATCTAGTTTCTATTAGGAAACAGATTTCATTTAGGAAATCTAGGCATCCACAACCCATTTAGTTCCCATTTTCACAGCATTAGCAGTCAAATGGAAGAATTTTCCTTCAAGCCCCAGTGGCTCAGGCTGAGAATCCTTTAATCTGAAAATAACTATCTCATGTCATATAGGCATTCAGAGGCTACAGGCATAATGAATTGGCTACTGTGGGAATTCCTCATGATAAAAAATAGAAATGGAGTCCCTAAATTGGTCACATGAGTTTAGTTGATCATGCAGCATTTGAAATACTTCGTATGCATCTGGCAAGCAGCTCTTCACCCTCGAGGCATTTTTAAAATATATCTGATTCTCTCCTGTTAGGTAATGAAATCAAAATCCTGCCTGTTTCCCTAGGTTTTAGCAGCTAAAGGCTGCTCTTGTATTGTTAAACCATTTAAAGCTTTTTCTTTAAAATAAAATTCTATTTCTTCTTCTTCTTCTCCTCTGTAATTTTAGGGGAAACAAATTTTTATGTCCAAACACCAACTAGTTCACTTCAAAAATGCACAGCAAAGGAGGAAATTCTCTTTTATTATTATCACTTTCTAAAATATGTACCTAGTGATAACACCTGTTTATAATTTAAGGTGTCTTAAGCTGTGTCAAGGGAAACGTAGGTTAGATATTAGGACAAAAATTTTCACTCAGGGGATGATAAAGAACTGGAATGATCTGCCTGGGGAGGTGGTGGAGTCACTATCTCTGGATGTGTTTAAGAAAAGACTGGATGTGGCACTCAGTGTTCTGGTTTAGTTGAGGTGTTAAGGAATGGGTTGGACTCAATGATCTTGAAGGTCTTTTCCAAACTTGAGATTCTATGACACTGTGATTCTGTGTACAAATATGAATTGACATGCAGAAGCCCTGTGCATGAGCATCCACCTATTGTGCAATTTCCCCTTTTAGGCTACACAGATGAGTGGTCTGTCTTTGAACTCAAATGCATTTTTCTATTATTTCCATTGGGAAAACTGTTATAATTTATGAGTTAAAAAACCGTTTTCATGACATTTTTTTCAGATAACATTTTTGCTTCCTCTTATTTTAGCAGATGCAATAATTTCAGAGAGCTGTTGTTTCATCAGCTTGTTATCACTGTAATACCAGTGGCCCTATTTTTATCCTTATTACATAGAAGCTGATCAAGATGAGTCATCTCATTAATGATTAGTCCCATGGTGGTCAAGCCTGTGAATGACAATCTAGTTCTACATGACACCAGGGAGTCAGAGCTGGAATGTACTCAGTGTAGTGAGTGAGTGACCTCCTTCCTGTGCCTGTACACAAGGCTCATGATGGTGTTGAGTGGCTCTGGGTTACTGCACCTTGTGCAGCTCTGGTATGTGAATGAAAGTATGTAACCCACCTATCAGTTTCTCTGGGTCTGCACTGAAGGCACTCGAGATGGTAGTTCATCTCCGGACTCGGGTGTTTATTATTTCTCATCAGCCCCACAACCATGAGTTCTGCAGCTTTTCCTTAGCAAGGCACAAAATGGCTCCCTATCTCTTGTTACAAGGTCTTCTAAGAGTAAAGTATCCAATTAAGAAAGGACACCTAGATTATTTTTCCTTTTAACCCAGTAACTGACCCTCGAGGCCCACAATGTGGACTTTTCTGTCTAATTATAAAACATCACCCAAACCCATGAAGAAGAAGGAAGAAGAAGGTAAAGAACAACCTGCCTCCACCCTAAAACCTCCCTCTTGCTTCATATTTATTTCTATATTCTAAAATCCCAAACTCTAAGTTTTCCACCCTGTGATATTACACACTTCTAACCAACTACACACCCGTAATCCCAGTATTATCAATCAATTTTGGAAGCCTTCTTCACAGCCTCAGGTCAAATGCAGTGTTCTTTTGTGGCTCTGTGCCTTTAAGCACAGAAAGTTTAAAATTCTCAGCATCTAGGATTCCAACACCCACCCTATTCAAAGGAGAAATCACTATGGGTAGAAACCATTTTTAGTAGGCACATTCAACCTCCTGCAAGCACTAAAAAGGAGAAATAAAGGCACTTTGCTTCTAGGTTGTGGTGATGAGGGCAATGGTGCTCTCTTGGTTGATCTGTGTGAGTGGCTGAGTGTGCTACCTCCCTAGTCAGGTATCTGCCAGAGCCACAATGAGCCAAAGAAATCATGGAAGAAGACTAGAAGAAGAAGCATGACAAAAAAAGTCGCTCAGGTATTCAGTTTAGCAGCAAAACTGCAATTTTCTGTTACTTTTAGTATTCTTGTTTACTGCTTTAAAATATATTCATTGGTTTTGAAACATTAAACTTTGGAGGTTTATCCACAGACATCCTGCATATTTTTCATGACTTACATACAGTCTGAATTCTTCATCTTACATTCCTACTTTTTGAAATGATCTTTGTTGTTATTTGGTGGGGTTTTGCTGGTGGGTTTTTTCTGGGGTTTCTTTGTTCTTTGTTTCTTTGATTTTTTAATCATACCCTGCCATTCTGAATGTCAATATAAGCTATGTTGGGACAGGATGTAATTCAGGATACACTTATATTTCAATTATACATCAAACATATAATCATTTGAAAAAAAAAAATCTTCTAATTCAGGTGCATCTTTGGTTTCATTTATTGCTTATTTGGTACAGGGTCCTCATGCTTCTTGAGGTTTGTACTCAGAATAAGTGAAATATCAGATTAATGGAATATGTTAAAATTAGGCAGTGGTCTATTATTCTATACTTTTTCACCTGATTTTTTTAGTACCTTCCCACATATCAGGGGCTGACACTCCAGGTGAGTTGCCTAGACTCTACTATATAGTATTCCTGGAGATAGACTTCAATTTTCAGTTGTAGCTCCTCCATTAATTAAGGCTCTGAGGCTGTTATAACTTCATGAGCTTCAAGGAATAATACAGAGTAATCAACATGAATAATGAAATATTAGTCAGACCAAAGAAAGAGATGGCATACGAAAAACAAAAAGGCTTGCAGTCAGACAAGAATGACAGAAAATGCCACCATATCCCTGCAGTAGCCCCGAAGTGCACAGGTATTTTGTACAAAATGGAGGAAAAATTGTGGAAGGAAGGATTAAGAAACACTGTCTTTCAGAATTGGAAGAAGTGGATTTGGTGTTCTTCAGCAGAAATAAGGATTTGCTGTGTTTAGTCTTTCTCTTCCATCTTAGACAGGTATCTTAACTATAGTGCTGTGGGAAAAAGTTCATTCATTTACAACACTCTAGTTTTTTAAGTGAATGATATGACCTAGAGAATATACTGCATTGTTTACCTGAAGAAAAATATATATAGAACACTGAATGCTTTATCAAGACTCTTTGTCTTGGGTAATTAAGTGCAATATCATTAACCATTCTCCAAGATGAAATGCAGGTGCTTAGATAATTTTACTAGAACAACATAGATCTTTAGGACTTTTAGGTATCTGAAAAGAACAAATATTAAATATTTAAATGTTGTGGATTTTCCACAGATTTTTTAAAGCCTGTTGTATATGCTCTTTGATGGAAAAGAAACAGAAAAACAAAAACAAGAAACAGGCAATCCACAACAAGCCCTGGACTTCTTTCCTGAGAAAAATTCATCTAGAAAACAATCAATATCTTATGGTATTAATTAAGTTATTCTTGCACAGTCTTTCATACTAGTATGCTATTGTGAAGGGATCTGTTGCCAAGAAGCATAAAAAACGGTTTGTTGCCCAGACAACCACTGTAAAGGAAGATTAGGTCAGCCTTCAAGTTGCCATTAAATTGTCTAAAAAGATTAAAAGTGATTTGTTAAATACGTATTACCGAAATGTTTATTGAAGGCATTTTTAAAATATGATAACTGCTGTAATAACTCAAATTCTGCATAGAAATGTCTCTGTTTTTATTTAGTTTTCAACAACAATTACAAAATATCCTACTACAGCAGAAACACACTTTCTTTTCCGGACATCTTGCTTTCCCACAAGAACATAGGTTAAAAACAGAGAACATGCTTGGAAAACGTGTGGATTTCGTATGAAACTAGCATTACTTTTAGCTAATTCATCAGTAAATGCAACTCTAAATTTGATGTTGAAGTTAATTTGGCAAATCCTCTGGATTGTAAATGCCAGTAGACGTTTGGTAGACAGTGCTTTTCCTTATCAGAGTGGTTTGGCTGAGATCCTTTCGCAATGGGTTTTTTCCTCATTTTGTTATGAGCCTTCAACTCATTTGTCAGCTTAAGCCTTCAAGTCATTTGTCCAGCTCAAAAAAATAAACAAAACCACCCAAAAAATCAACAACCACCCAAAGCCACAAGCACTCTAGCAAGATTTCACGAAGAGTTTCTTCCTTTTTGCTGTCTTCTAATGTTCCTTCAGAGCTGTTCCAGAGAATCAATGTGCACAAGAATGCAACTGCAGAATGAAAGACTAGATAGAGGAGGTCTGGGAGTTAAATTGGCCCAATGGAATTAATTTCTTCATAATTTGTGAATTCTTGATTGGAAACCTGGTAGTTTATGAAAATTGCTTGAAGGTACTAAAGAATTTCTTTGGCAGCCCTCTTTTTGTAGCTGTGGTTTATTGCCATTTTTACCGCTTCTAGTTGATTTTGGGAGATTTTGTAAGGATGACAAGAGGACTTTCAAAATTTTCTTAGTATCTGATCTTTAAACCTTGAGATATTTTTTTTCTTTTTGCAACCAGACTGGAATACAGGGGAAAGAAAATTACTTTTGTGGGTTACAAATTCCACACAAATTCCAACTGCATTTGCTTTAGATTCCAATGACTAAATATTCATTGACCATGCATATCAATCAAAACTGGCATCTAAGTCAATATTCTTAATTTTTTGTGACTTTGTATAAATTCTCACATAGCAAAACTATACCTGTGTAACTGTTTGAGATTGTCATTGTTGGCCTATTATTCTGTTTAAAATCAAAGTGTTCTCTTCTATTTTTCTATTTGAGTAACAACAGATAAGAACTTGTAAGAACTAGGTTTTTTAGCTTAACCAATTGCAATGAAGCTCTGATTTTCTTGAATCGTGTGAATGTTCCTGAATAGCAGAACTGCAATGAAGCTCTGATTTTCTTGAATCGTGTGAATGTTCCTGAATAGCAGAACTACTTCATAAGTTTGTGGAGAAACTATATCAGAAGCAGTACACTTTAAAGTAGTGTGCTTATTTTTGAGGCTGAAAAAATATGTATAATAATATATATGTTTAGATTACAAAATCAATGAGGCTGGAAAAGACCTCTGGGACCATAAAGTCCAACCTATGACCACACACTACCACGTCTACCAGACCATGGCACTGGGTGCTACATCCAGTGTTTCCTTAAGCATCTCCAGGGACAGTGACTCCATCACCTCCCTGAGCAGTCCATTCCAATACCTAATCACCCTTTCTGTGAAGAAACTCTTTTTAATCTGCAATTTAAATCTCCCCTGGGGAAGATCAAGACCACATCTCCTTGTCTGCCACTCGTTGCCCAGGAGGAGAGACCAACCCCCACCTGGCTACAACCTCTCTTCAGGCAGTTGTAGTGAGTGGTCAGTCCTGTGGATCTCATACACTACTGGCTGTGCTTTGTCCAGGGCTATACTTTTTCCTACAGTCAACATGATAAACGATCAATCTTTTTTTGTCTAGAAAATACATCATAGGAAAAAAGCTTTCTTTTTGTCTATAAGTTAGATACTTGTGTTAAAATACATTTGGAAAATAACAGTGCAGGCTAGTTTAACATTTCTTCACAAGTTTTTGAAAATTGTGACTTGCCATTACTACATATGTATTTGTGAAAAGGACCATTGGTGTCACAAAATCCAGAAACAAATCCAGAGCACTGGAGTAGTAGCAATTTACTATTTCAAATCAGCCCAAAAAGTACAGAGGTTACATCTCCTTCTTGAGGAATGAAGGGTTGTGTTAGTTGCTATTACAGTAATACAAATGTCTGTGTACAATGCCCAGTTGGCTTTCCTTTTCTGTACTTTTATTTGTATATACTGAATTGTACGACGACACCTTTGGACAGAAGAACTGCAGTAGCTAAATATTCCTGCTATAAATTTTTCTGGTTTATTTATTTTACTCTGAGTGTTTAATTCTAATCTTGAATCCATAAAGCTAAAACAAGTGTCACTGAACCTGTAATGGCAATGTAGACGACAAAACTGGAGAGTCACTTGCCCAAAATCTCCCACCTTAGTAACATATAACTTTCTCTTTATGTGTCAGATATTTATGTTGATTTGCCCTGAAATTTCTTGATGTCAATGCTTATGCTACTGTGAGTAAAAGATTCAAACTTTTTTACACTACAGGGCCTGCATTATTAGCTTGCACATGTAGCTGACAAGTTTTTGCATCTCCACAGCAACATCCGTACACTCTCTGGTGTTTTAGGACCAAGATTTATAGGTGTACTGACAGCATTTCTAGACACTGGTGGAAAACATTAAAATGTATTAAGGATATTAAAAATATTGTGGATAAATGCTTTCCTTTTTCTTATTATTTTTTTTTTCTTTTTTTTTTTTATTATAATGGATGTGACAGATGAGGGGCAGAAATTCTGGTAGTTCAGTTAAAGGTGGAAGGGATTAGATAATGTGACTTCCTCTTAAATCATGGGGCAAGAGTTACAGAAACAAATCAAAGAAACAAACTAAGGAAATGCAAGTCTTCTGGACTGGAGAAAGACCCTTAAACTGCCAAACTCAATTGTCACAGTCATTTCAGACAAACAAGCCCTGAAGGAAATATCTTCAACAAGGTTCTTTGTGCAAAGCCTGAAAATCAAACACATTTGCAAACAATCCTTACAACCTTTCAAATCACATTGCCACAGTGTGGATTCATTTTTCACAAACCCCACAAAAGATGTGAATGCTCTATTTCCCCATTTAGTTTACTTCTACTGGATTGCCCGTTTCACTACAAGTTGTCAAAGTTTTAGACAAGGGTCAGGTTCTGGTCCATCCTTTGCAGATACATGAAACAAACATAACTTCAGGCAGGAGTAAGAGTCACCACCTAACACAGTTCAGCATCAAAGGACAAACAAATGTGCATCTCTTTACAGGATTTGTCAAAATACATAAAATTTCAGCTTTTCCACTATTATTTTCTTTTTAACAGGAGTACAAAATTGCCCATTAAGGCAGATTACAGGAGACCTACCAAAACTTTATTCAGCCATTCAGAAGTGAAAGGCAGGTAAGACCTCTTACCAATGGTAGCAAAGATGCAAGTAAAGAAAAATACTTCACTTTAATTAGCAAGGTCAGATTTGTAACCCTGCAGTAGTTCAACATGATTAATTCTGGGTCAGCTCTAAGAATTCTAGAATCATCAGCTCACTGCACCATAAAATAAGCCACTCAGAAGTCAGATTCTCAATGTATTATCAGTTTAACAGACCAACAAATTATAAGAATTACTTCCTCTCCAAATTTATTACTTTGTAATTTTTAAGATACCATTGAATACAGCTGAAAATGAATTTTACCACCATTAAGTGAATATTCCCATGAAGTCTTTTTAAATTAATCTAAGATTCCTTCTGCTGATCCCTGCCTCTGCATTGTCAATTAGTACATACATAATAAAGGCACAAACCAGTTAGGATTAAACTTTGTCAGCATAAAATGAATAAAAAATACCATTTTACACACAGAGCATGACCAAAAATGCTAGTAAAAAAAATGCTCTTGTGTAACATTTCTATTCCTACATATTCATCAAAAGAAATTCACAAAACTACAGGAAGGATCAAAATTAGCTGGCCATTTTGTAAAGATTGAACAAGATTTCTCTGTGGATATAATGTTTTTGTAAGCCTGTTTCTGTCAAGAAAGAAATTAATAAGTGAGAGGTATTGTCTGGTTTTGTTTTTTCTGTATTTTGGTACTTCACAAAGTATATTATTACAGAACTAAAACAGCAATATTGGCCTTGAAGCTTAGGATCCCAATAGAAATTTTTCTCCTGGTTAAAACATGGGAAAGATCTGAATCATGAGATGTCTACTTGCTAACATAAAAGACAGAAGAAGCTCATAACGGGACCTTCTCTTCTGAAATACTAAGTGAAATGATTTAGCAGGGTAAAATATCTCATTCTGAGCAGTTACTAAGGATTATCTTTCATTTCATATCACATGGATCGTCATGGCTTTAACAAGAAAAAAAGTCAAATCCCACCATTTCTCAATTTTAACTTTATCTGGGAGTAAATAGTCAAATGGCATACTTTGGAATGTGGGCTACTGAGCCCATAAGTGTCAGCAACCAGAGATCATGGATTTTGACCTTTCAATATTTCATCATTTATTATACTAGTGTTAGTACAACATTGCAGTAGGTTCAGCATTCATTTTATTACAAAATTGAGACCCTCTTTAATGAAACTGGATAAAAAATATTAGGCTAAATACAGTTCCTGTTCCTTTCAATTTTTTTTTTTTTTAATATTTTCAAAGACAATAATTTTTTTTTCATCTGTACAGCTTCTGGAAATAGTATTAGTTCCAAGAGTTACTGATGGGTCCTGTCATAACTTGGAGTCTTTGTCACAATAAAGAAAAGGATATAAAATACTGTTCCTCCATCCACTTTCAAATCAATTTACAACAATTTCCTCTTCTGCTTTCAGTGCTTTTCAGGCCAGTCACTTTCAGAGTGGAATCAAACATTTCTGAAAATTTCCACACATATTCTTGCATATACCCCTTGTGATGTAGCAACGAATATCTGAATTTCATCAGATACAGTGCATTTATATTTCTGCCTTCTTCAGTGTTAAGTTGCTTGTTAGGAAATAATCTTCAAAGAAAACAAAGTATTACCAATTTATCCCAGCCTGAAGACTGATAGTTCACACTGAATAATATGGGAACATTTAATTATAAGCAATAAGGAGAAGCAGGCTAATAACATAGATTTCATTAGCTTGGTATTGTAAATTATGCCACTCAATGTTTTCTGAGGATAATCCATACATACCCCCACATATTTTATTAATTGCATGTATTTAAAATTTCCATTTATTTGTAAGCAGTACATTCAACCTCTCCTTTTATTGACACAGAGTCACAAAAGAGAACTTAATCACTGTAATAAACTCCAACAGAGTCCATTGAAAAAAATGTAGTCACATAAAAAAAGCAGTGACTTTTTTCCCCTAGTTTAACATTACATTCAATTATTTACCAGCAGTTCTGGTTGGTTGGAGAAGCCCCAGCTGACTGGAAATTACTGGTGTAATTCCCATTTACAAGACAGACTGGAAGGACAATCCAGGGAATTACCGGCCTTTCAGAATTATGTCAGTGCTGGGGGAGGTCACGGAGAAGTTTATCCTGAGTGCAGTCATGTGGTGCACACAGGACAGCCAGGGGTTCAGGCACAGCCAAAACAGGTTTATGGGAGGCAGGTCCTGCTTGACCAACCTGATGTCCTTCTAAGACAAAGTGACACACTTAGAGGATGACAGAAAGGTTGTGGATGTGTGCACTGAGACACAATCCTAGTATGCCTACCTAGAGATATCCTACTCTACCCAGACTTTACCTAGCAAAGCTCCTGATACCATTTTCAACAGCATCCTTCTAGAGAAACTAGGTGCTCATGGCGGGAATGGACGCACTTCTTCTCGGGTTAAAAAGCTGACTGGGGTGGCTGGGCCCAGAGAGTGGTGCTGAATGCAGCTAACACCAGCTAGAGGTCAGCCACTAGGGAGGTTCCCCAGAGCACAGTATTGCTCCAGTCCTGTTTCAAATCTTCATCAATAACCTGGGCAAGAGGGTTGAACAACCCCTCAGCAGGTTCTCAGACAACACTAAATTGGGTAGTGTTGACCTGGTGAGGGCAGAGGGATCCCTCTACAGAGGGACCTGGGCAGGCTGGATCAATGGGCCATGAGTTTCATGAGGTTCAACAAGCCTGAATGCCAGGTCCTACACTTTGATCACAACAGTGCCACAGTCTGCCAGAAGAGTGGCTTGAGAGCTGCTTGGCAGAAAGAGAGCTGGGGGTGCTGGTTGACAGCCAGCTGCATATGAGTCAGCCATGTACCCAGGTGGCCAAGGAGGCCAATGGCATCCTGGCCTGTATCAGCAATAGTGTGGCCAGCCAGGCCAGAGCACTGACTGACCCCCTGTACTTGGCACTGGTAAGGCCATGCCTCAAGTCCTGCCTTCATTTCTGAGCCCCTCACTTCAAAAGGACATTGAAGTGCTGGAGCGAGTCCAGAGAAGGGCAATGGTGCTCTTGTCTGGACGTGAGTCTTGTGAAGAGCTGCTGAGGAAGCTGGGGGTGTTTACCCTGGAGGAAAAGAGGACTTGGGGGAATCTCATTGCTCTCTACAACTGCTGGAAAAGAGGTTGTAGCAAGCTGGGGGTCGGTGTCTTCTCACATGTCTCAAGTGAAAGGATTTTGGATGGTAAAGGCCTTGCTTTCTATTCAGGATATGTCATATCTGCTGCTCTCTGCACTGTGTTTACATACAGCTTTTTAGAGTAAACCAACTCACTCAACTGCCAGGTGCACTGTTTAACACAATAGTGCAGAGAATCAGTGTAAGTTCAAACTGGTCCTTGCTATTGTAAAAATAAAAAAATAGCATTTTTTGCTATCTAGTATGAGTATCAAGATATTTGACAGGGGGTGGTCACTAGACAAATACAGTACAGGTGGAGAAATATTTTGCCCCATGCTTCAGCATGCTTCTGCTTGCACAGTCATGATGTTACCTTTAAGAAGGATGTACAAATGATGTGAAAAGAAGTGAACTAGCTGTGCATAATTCTGTGCAGATACAGTTCTTTATTTTGTCATGTTCTCAATGCATGCTTCTAAGATTACAAACCCTGGTCTCTCTGCCTTTTTGAAATCTTTGAGGACTGTCAAATTTTACAGATTCTAAAAAGGCCTGAACAGATCAACTTTTTGAAAAGTGCTACCTGATCTTTCTATTCTTGCTATTTACTCTGCTTTCTAGTAACTAAAGTCATCTCAGATTTCAATTTTCAAGAATTGAAATGACCTCTTATAAAACTGCTCTCCCCCCACCCACAAATTACTGCATTACAATAAATGCAGAGATAAATTCTGTGTTTTGTATGTAGGCAGAATTCTATGGGTAAATACCCACAGCAAATATGCTAAACCTGACAATTTTATTTAGGCTTGCTTGTATTATTGTAGCTGACAATAGAATTTGTCTCAGAGAAACAGAGAAAAAGTTGAGAACACTATTTGTATGTGTGTGCTTACTTTTGGCTTTGAATAACTATTATTTTTTTACGTGCTTTACACTCAGAAGAAGATTTTATAAAAGAATACTCCATATATTAAACACATATTTTCACAGCAGGCATATTCTGTAAATATTTAGGCAAATGTAGAACAAAGTTGGTTATTTTTCTCTTGAATTGCCCCCAAGGTTTTGTATGTTTATTTGTCTTTTTCACGAGAACCCTGATCACTTGCAAACAGCTCATACCAGTTGCATTACAATAAAGCAAAACTATGGCTGAATGTGGTTTGTAAAGGGTGCACACAGGAAAGCATTCAGCCTTACAATTTAATTCAGCATAGGATTTGATTCCACATCAGTGACCACAAGCTGGGTACACTGCTTCATTCAAATTGAGCAATGAAAAGTAAATTATTACAGTGCTTCATATCTGTTCTGGTACTGAGATATGATAGCCTGAACTGCGAGCAAAAGGAAGACTGTAAAATATATTCCATTTTGATTCACACCAAAAATCTGCTTAGCCAAACATTCATTGAACAGGTGCACTGTTCACTGGGTTAAAAACTGGCTGGATGGCTGGGCCCAGAGAGTGGAGGTGAACAGAGTTACATCCAGCTGGCAGCCGGGTTCTAGTGGTGCTCCTGGGGGCTCAGTGTTGGGGCCAGGTCTCTTCAATATTTTTGTCAGTGATCTGCACGAGGGGTTCAAGCTATTCCTCAGGCACCAGTTGGAGATGACACCAGTTTTGGTAGCNCAGAGTTACATCCAGCTGGCAGCCGGGTTCTAGTGGTGCTCCTGGGGGCTCAGTGTTGGGGCCAGGTCTCTTCAATATTTTTGTCAGTGATCTGCACGAGGGGTTCAAGCTATTCCTCAGGCACCAGTTGGAGATGACACCAGTTTTGGTAGCAGTGTTGATCTACTGGAGGGCAGGAAGGCTCTATAGAGGTATCTGGACAGGCCAGACAGATGGGCCCAGGTCAACAGTATGAGGCTCAACAGGGCAAAGGGCAGGGTCCTGAGCTCAGCAAGAAAGTTGTCCAGCAGAAAATGACCTAGACACGCTGGTTGATAGCGGCTGAACATGAAGCAGCTGTGCCCAGGTGGCCAAAAAGGCAAATGCCATCCTTGTCACTATTAGCAATAGTGTGACCAGCAGGACCAGGGCAGCGACTGTCCTCCTTTGCTTGGCAGTGATGAGGCCACACCTTGAGTCCTGTGTCTAGTTTTGGTACCCTCACAAGAAAGACTTTGAGGTGGTGATGCCAGAAGTCCAGAGAAGGGCAAGGGAGCTGGGGAAGGGTCTAGAGCACAAGTCCTTTGAGAAGCAGCTGAGGGAGCTGGGGGTACTTTGCCTGGAGAAAAGGAGGCTCAGGAAGACCTTGTGGCTCTGTACAACTGCCTGGAAGGAGGCTGTAGCCAGGCGGGGCTTGGCTTCTTTCCCCAGGTACCAGTGACAGAACAGGAGGGCACAGGCTCAAGCTGTACCACGGGAAGTTCAGGTTGGACAACAGAAATAATTTCTTCACTGAAAGGGTGGTCAAATATCAGAATGGACTGCCCAGGTACGCGGTGAAGTCACCATCCCTGGAAGTCGTCGAGAAACTATGGAATGTGGCATTTGGGTCTATGGCTTAGTTGACCTGGTGGTGTTTTGTGGAGCCTTTTTGTACTGAGGAGGCTGTAATCTGATTTTAAGACTCCTCCCATGGGACACCTGATAAAACCCCACAGCCCCCGGGTCTACTGGGGTCTACCCCGGCACGGGGCAGCAGGGGAGGAAAATAAAATGGACTCTTGTGCTAAGCAACAAAGAGACTTGTCTGGTCTGTTTCTCCTGCCCTGGGGTTGTAGACTGCCTGGACATGATTGACACTGTAGCCACATGCTGCTACAAATGTGTTTGGTCAAAGGTTGACCTTGATGATCTTGGAAGTCTTTTCCTACCTTAATGATTCTATAATTACCTCGTTTTGGCTGCATCACTTTTGCCATAGGACAGGGTGNATTACTGCATTACAATAAATGCAGAGATAAATTCTGTGTTTTGTATGTAGGCAGAATTCTATGGGTAAATACCCACAGCAAATATGCTAAACCTGACAATTTTATTTAGGCTTGCTTGTATTATTGTAGCTGACAATAGAATTTGTCTCAGAGAAACAGAGAAAAAGTTGAGAACACTATTTGTATGTGTGTGCTTACTTTTGGCTTTGAATAACTATTATTTTTTTACGTGCTTTACACTCAGAAGAAGATTTTATAAAAGAATACTCCATATATTAAACACATATTTTCACAGCAGGCATATTCTGTAAATATTTAGGCAAATGTAGAACAAAGTTGGTTATTTTTCTCTTGAATTGCCCCCAAGGTTTTGTATGTTTATTTGTCTTTTTCACGAGAACCCTGATCACTTGCAAACAGCTCATACCAGTTGCATTACAATAAAGCAAAACTATGGCTGAATGTGGTTTGTAAAGGGTGCACACAGGAAAGCATTCAGCCTTACAATTTAATTCAGCATAGGATTTGATTCCACATCAGTGACCACAAGCTGGGTACACTGCTTCATTCAAATTGAGCAATGAAAAGTAAATTATTACAGTGCTTCATATCTGTTCTGGTACTGAGATATGATAGCCTGAACTGCGAGCAAAAGGAAGACTGTAAAATATATTCCATTTTGATTCACACCAAAAATCTGCTTAGCCAAACATTCATTGAACAGGTGCACTGTTCACTGGGTTAAAAACTGGCTGGATGGCTGGGCCCAGAGAGTGGAGGTGAACAGAGTTACATCCAGCTGGCAGCCGGGTTCTAGTGGTGCTCCTGGGGGCTCAGTGTTGGGGCCAGGTCTCTTCAATATTTTTGTCAGTGATCTGCACGAGGGGTTCAAGCTATTCCTCAGGCACCAGTTGGAGATGACACCAGTTTTGGTAGCAGTGTTGATCTACTGGAGGGCAGGAAGGCTCTATAGAGGTATCTGGACAGGCCAGACAGATGGGCCCAGGTCAACAGTATGAGGCTCAACAGGGCAAAGGGCAGGGTCCTGAGCTCAGCAAGAAAGTTGTCCAGCAGAAAATGACCTAGACACGCTGGTTGATAGCGGCTGAACATGAAGCAGCTGTGCCCAGGTGGCCAAAAAGGCAAATGCCATCCTTGTCACTATTAGCAATAGTGTGACCAGCAGGACCAGGGCAGCGACTGTCCTCCTTTGCTTGGCAGTGATGAGGCCACACCTTGAGTCCTGTGTCTAGTTTTGGTACCCTCACAAGAAAGACTTTGAGGTGGTGATGCCAGAAGTCCAGAGAAGGGCAAGGGAGCTGGGGAAGGGTCTAGAGCACAAGTCCTTTGAGAAGCAGCTGAGGGAGCTGGGGGTACTTTGCCTGGAGAAAAGGAGGCTCAGGAAGACCTTGTGGCTCTGTACAACTGCCTGGAAGGAGGCTGTAGCCAGGCGGGGCTTGGCTTCTTTCCCCAGGTACCAGTGACAGAACAGGAGGGCACAGGCTCAAGCTGTACCACGGGAAGTTCAGGTTGGACAACAGAAATAATTTCTTCACTGAAAGGGTGGTCAAATATCAGAATGGACTGCCCAGGTACGCGGTGAAGTCACCATCCCTGGAAGTCGTCGAGAAACTATGGAATGTGGCATTTGGGTCTATGGCTTAGTTGACCTGGTGGTGTTTTGTGGAGCCTTTTTGTACTGAGGAGGCTGTAATCTGATTTTAAGACTCCTCCCATGGGACACCTGATAAAACCCCACAGCCCCCGGGTCTACTGGGGTCTACCCCGGCACGGGGCAGCAGGGGAGGAAAATAAAATGGACTCTTGTGCTAAGCAACAAAGAGACTTGTCTGGTCTGTTTCTCCTGCCCTGGGGTTGTAGACTGCCTGGACATGATTGACACTGTAGCCACATGCTGCTACAAATGTGTTTGGTCAAAGGTTGACCTTGATGATCTTGGAAGTCTTTTCCTACCTTAATGATTCTATAATTACCTGGTTTTGGCTGCATCACTTTTGCCGTAGGACAGGGTGTAAAACTGGGTGTATGCAGTGAGGTATTTCTTCTGTCACATGTTAGCACCCAACAATCTCAGGACTATTCATATATTCATGTCCTCATGCTGAGACTGCTCTGAAATACCTCCCTGGAAATCTATACATTTCTACTTCCCCCTTCAATTCAAACCAAATTGTTCCATTTCTCTCCCATCTCTCATTGTTATTACAATTTATCCATGTGGTTTTCCCTTTGATAACTGTGATTATGCAGGTACTGGCAGCACTGTTTCTGCTGACATAATCTTGTCTCTGTTTATTTCTGAGTTAGAGGGGATAGTGCAGTCAGGAAGATGCATCCTTGGAGGTTATCACTGTGGATGACAAATCTGATTTGGTTTCTTCTATATTGTGAAGGCAAATCCCAACTAATGATGTAATACGCTACATAAATTCATAGTTTTTACTTGCTGGAACAAATTATTTGGATCTGAACAAGGATGTCAAGGGTCGGTGTTTCTTAGATGTCAGACTCAACTAAGGACCTGAGAATGTTCCAGTAACCAATCAATTCCAAAACTGTTGAACAGTGGTTTTCACTTTTTTCCATGTTAGAAAGTCAGACAGCATAGCATTTTTCAAATAAATTTTGTAGTGAGTGGTAGATTAAGTCCAAGTAAGGTCATCCTGCAACCTTCTCCAATTAACTTACTTTTTCATTGACAAGTTATAAAATCAGGGACTCCTTCTTTGTGAGTTAGAAAATTCTAGCTCCTAGAGGGAGAAAACTGGTCCAATGCATGTGCAAGGGAAAAAAATTGATTCCTAAAAAAAGACTACAGTGGGAAGCTAATTTATTCTGAATCTGTGTAGCTGGAATCAAGAGAATGTTGTCCAGGTGCTCTTTTGCACAAGTAGCAGCGGTTCATTAAATGAAATTTTTCAGCTTTGTGGAAAAGAAACTTAAAACCCTTAACACTGGCTTTTCTGTTCTTCACATAAAAAATTATCCTCTACAGGATACTCTACATACACTGACATAACCAATGAATTCTTTATGATCCTTAGCTGTTTCTCTGTATGGGATCAATATAGTCCAGGAATGATTTAAGCAGTGGAGCTCATTCTATGCAATTCATATTTTTAGTCTTCATGATCATTTGAAAACAATAATCAGCCAAAGAATTTATTTGTTTCCTTTGCATTTTCTTTAAGTTATTTTTTTCTCTGTTCTTGAAGTCTTTTCAAACTGTTTTTTCCAGTAGTGTACAAGTTGGTTTTTCTGTCAAATATTTGACATTCCTAATTGGCACATCAGAATGTAGATGAAATAAACATAATTTACTACAAAACTGAAGATTACAGAAATTACATTATCTTCTCACTTGAGTAAATACATCAAGTCACCAATATTTGTGTTTAAAATGCAAGAGTGACCCATAAGGTATAATACCTATTTTCAGTAATAGAGTTAAATTTTAAAAAGACAAATTATCAGTTCTTTATCATTTGGGAAGAGACTATCACACAACTTCATAATAACAATAGGTGAAGTTATGTAGTGAGATTGTCACTACTGGTATGGGGTGTACTAAGGCTGTCAGAATTGGGCCAGAGTCCCTTGTGTGATACTATTTAATAATACTACTTTCATTGCTTAGAAATTTAGTATATCTATGTAAAGTAATCCCTCTTATTACATTGAACACACAAAAATAATGAAAGCAGTTCAAGCGTGGTTTTCCTAAACCAATACAGAAAGAGAATACAAGAAAATGGGCTCACCTTTCCCATGTTAACAATCCTGCTTTTTCTTGCTCCTTCATGCAGTGATTTTACCAGTTCCTCTTTGACCAGTGCAATAATCTCCTCCTTCGGATGGTGGATCTGCATATGCTCTGAAATCTATGCCCTTCCCCGATTTGCAGGCAACGTGATACTACAGGAGAACAGTGTAAATGCAGAAAAATACCTACTGGAGCAGGAGCAGGAATATTATGTATCAAAAAAGGCAACAAATTTTGCAAGATGGTGAAACATTCAGTCCTGTAAGGCTGTTAAATATTTTAATAAATTCATTAACAAAGGCTGTTTCCAGTCATTTGCTTTGCACCATTGTGCATCAAGATGGGTTTAAAATTTCATCTCTGAAAGATATTACGTTTATTGAATTCTGCAACAATGTAATTACCTATTTCTTTATTTTGTCATCTTTGTTTGAAATGGTATCAAGTGCTACAGCAAAATGAAGCAAAGACATAGGATACGAACAAGATTTAATTTTCAAATACAAACCTCCCTGGCACTTGCAAGGAGTGGCCTGTAGCAGAGCCCTGTGAGAATGAAGGATTCTAATGGGTTCACCTCCAACAGAAATTGCATGATTAGAGTCTTTGTGAAATTAAAAGTTTTAGCTAGTTCTCCATGACTAAAATCTTCATATTGCCTTCCTTTATTGCAGTTATTACAGCACAGCTTAGGAAACTGGTTACATCTTTTCAAAAGGGCACTGCCCCTAATTACCAGCAAAAGAGTCTGAGTGGTACACCACAACAATTGCAGTTGTACTTGCAGGAATAATTAATGCAGCTGTGAGTCAACTCTCAGGTTCCTCCTACTGTTGCTTAGATTAATTATGCAATCATTCAGTTTAAAATAAATCTCAGTATAGACCTAACTGATGAACATGGTAGATCAAGAGTGTCTTCAGAAGAATCCCTTATCAAACAACTTAGTGAAGGATGTGTTTTTCTCTCTGTAATGTGACAGAGGTTTCCCTTCATTGCTTCCTGTAAATCAATGTTCTTGGCAAGGAGATGGACTTCATATCATAGAGCCATAGACTCATTAAGGTTGGAAAAGACCTCTAAGATTATAAAATCCAATCATCAACCTAGCACTATAATTTCTTTAAGTGGCACACCCACACATTTTTTTTAACATTTTATGAGATAGTGACCACTTCTCTGGGAAGTCTGTTCCAATGCCTTACAACTCTTTCTGTTAAGAACTTTTTCCTAATATCTAATCTAAACCTCATCTGGAACAACTTGAGAATATTTTCTCTTATCTTGTCACTTGGTACTTGAGAAAAATGAGCAACACCCACCTCATTACAACCTCCCTTCAGGTGACTGTACAGAGTGACAAAGTGCTCCTTGAGTCTTCTTTTTTGAGGCCAAAAAAGAAGACTCTTCTTTCAGCTGTTCCTCATAGGATTTGTGTTTCAGACCCTTTATCAGTTCCATTGTCTTTCTCTGGACATGCTCCAGCACCTCAATGTCCTTTCTGAAGTGAGAGGTCCAAAACTGAACACAGCACTCCAGGTAAGCCTCACCAGTGCCCAGTACAGGGGAATGATCACTGATTAATCCTGCTGGCCACACAATTGCTGACACAAGCCAGGATGCTGCTGGCTTTCTAGGTACTTGGGCACACTGCTGGCTCATATCAGCTGGCTGTCCACCACTACCACCAGGTCCTTTTCTGCTGAGCAGCTCTCAAGCCACTCCTCCTCCAGACTGTAGTTGCTCTGACCCAAGGGCAGAGCTCCACACCTTATTGAACTGAGGCTGTTGTCTTCAGCTCACAGATCCAATATGTGCAGACCCTTCCACAGAGCCTTTCTACCCACCAGCACTCCCACCCAACAGGTGTTGTCTGCAAATTTACTGAGGATGCACTTGATCCCCTTGTCCAGATTGTTGCTGAAGATATTAAACAGGTTTGGGCCCAGTTCTGTGCCCTGGGGAGCTCCACTTGCCACCTGAGTTTAGCTCCATTCACCAGCACTCTCCAGGCCCAGCCGTCCAGCCTCTTGTATCCAAAGTGTACCTGCCCATGGCATGGACAGCCAGTTCTCCAGGACAATGCTGTTGAAAATGGTGTTGAAATGCTGTTGAAACCATGACCTGCTGGCTGTCCTGTACATTTTGCCTGATGGCACTCAAGGGGTTCTGACCCATGACCTCTCCTGCACTCAAGGTTGAAGTAGCACTGTAGTGGTGAAGGCCTGTAATTCCCATAATCATCCTTACAATCATTCTTGTAGATGGATGTTAGGTACAACAGCTTCCAGTTGAGACCTTCCTTGTTGACCAGATCTGCAGATAAATGACTAAAAGGGGTTTGGTGAGCTCTTCTGACAGTACTTTTGGGTGAATCCCATAAACTTTTGTGGTTTGAGTGGCACAGTATGTCACTCACCATCGTCTCATGGATTATGGGGACTTCATTCTGCTCCCCATCTCTGTCTTTCAGCTCAGGGGCTGGGTACTCTGATGACAACTGGCCTTATTTTTAAAGACTGGGGCAAAGAAGGTATTGAGTACATTAGCCCTTTCCTCATCCTTTACCATCATGTTTTCCCTGACATCCAATAAAAGATAAAGATTCTCCTTAGCTCTCCTTTTGTTGCTTTTCTAGCCCCATAGGTGGACAGTGAGGTGGACTTGAAAACTGACTGCCAGATTCAATGTGTTGGTGATTAATGACAGTGGGAGCAACCTCTGCTGTTCTCCATCATGCCCTGAGTTGGTCAACTCAACAAAGAAACCTGTGAGGCTGGTTAAGAGGAATGCCTCCTTCACAAGTCTCAGCTGACAACTCCCAGTAACATCCTTGTCCTTTGTGTATTTCAGGAGTGGCCTATGAAAATCACTGACCAGCTGCCCCAGGACTTGGGGGTGCATCTCATCAAGGTCCCATGAACCTAAGTATATCCTTTTTCTTTAAATGTTCTCTAACCTGCTCCTCTTCTTAGAGGAAGTCTCCCTTGTTCCAGACTTTCCTTCTCATATTAGGAACCTTGGATTCCCACTAATTGGTCTTACCGGGAGAGATTGAAGCATAGAGGCATCAGAGTCTTCTTTCACCCTTTTTGCCACCAAGAAAATGTAAAATTGCTCTTTTACTGTAGCTAATCAGGTAATATTTTTGATAGTAGCACCTCTGGAAAGCATGTGAAATGAAAAAAAAATACATAGGAAGGAGGAAGAGTATCAGTTAAAGGAATAAATCAAACAACCCTGTTGCAAACAAATTTATATTTTGCCCTCTTTAAAACAGCAGAGTAACAATTACTCTTTTAAATGAACTTGTCCGTGGATTTCCCCTCTAAACCCTTTCTTAAATATTTCCTTCTGTTATTTGCTTTCTGCCTTTTACTGTATTTTAAAAACCTAGGTATTTGCAGAGTAATTCTGTGTGCAAGTGGGGGAAAACAATAAGATCTACACAATAAAGAAAACTGACCTATTTTTGAACACTCTTTTGAAAGCTGCTGACTCTTGCAAGAAATCTGCCATCAGAATGAAACTTTAAAAAAAAACTTCTACTGGAAGTAATTTTTTTTTTTGTTTGAGTGAATTATGACCATTTAAATCATCACAATCATGAATTGTGAATGTCTCCCTCCATAGGCCGAGTGCACCAGCAGTGACCCGCATATTAATGATACATGGAAAAAGTTTGCCTGTTTTAGCAGTTCTCTGCGGGCTGGAGAAGGCATAGACAGACATCCAATGCAGTTCAACAACATCCTCTCTCTGGAGAGGAATATTCCTGAGGACCAGAAACAGATTTTACTGAGCTTTGGTCCTCATACTGCCTGTCACTTGCTAAATGAAATGTTAGTAGACAGCTATATTTTGAATAAAGTCCTAAAGTACACCTCTGAGGGGCCCAGAAATCTCTAAACATTGCTTTTGCTCCTGTCTTTACTCAAAAGCTGCATGAGGGGAGGTTTATATTGGATATTAATAGGAACTTCTTCACAGAAAGGGAGGTTAAACATTGCAATGGGCTGCTCAGGGAGGTAGTGTTTAAGAAAAGACTGGATGTGGCATTTAGTGGTGTAGTTGACAAAGTGGTGTTAGTTCATAGGTTAGACTTGATATCTCAGAGGATTTTTCCAACATAATCGATTCTGTGAAATAATTTTAATTTTCAGTCAAAAAAGAAAAATACTTCTTTCTCCCACAGTAAATCAGTAATGAACTGTGTTGTCAGTCAAAGCCTGCCCAGGTGTCTTGTCAAGTTTTGTTGGTGATCAGAATCACAGAATCAATTCAATCAGTTCCACAGCAAGAAAATATTATGAAATAGAGACTTTCAAAGATGTTTAGGTGCTTGGAGACATAACAACTCCAAATAACTTCAAAAATATTGTCTTTTTCCTATCAACAATACTTCTCTTTTGATATACTACTGCTTAAACATAGTGCAATGTGAGTTAAATCCCAGTTGCAATGTCTGACATCTAATTGCAATAGCTTGTTTGCTGTAATTAAGAACAGAATTTGTTTACAGAACAAACAGTGATAAAATCACAGGGAGAGCCATACGTTTAAGTTTATTAGCCATTCTCTGGGTATTGCTGCAATTTTTAACGCAGTTACAGTTTTAGAAACTCCTGTGAAGTATGTTTTTTTTCCACTTCACATGAGGTACCTTTTATTTGTTTCAAATTAGTAAATAGCTGAGATTCATTCTTGGCATAAGAAAGTAACCAGCAAGAGTCTGTGTTTTTATCTGAATTATTCAGATTGTTAAAAGAGTGTTATTTTTCTTCTTTTGGCTACACTGCACTTTACAAATCAGAGACAATCAAAACTGATGTTGCAATAAGCAACATCTGAATACTTCTATTTAAAAGTTTATTTTAAAATTACCAGATATTTATATTAACTAAAGTGTGTGAGTGTATGACCTAATATAATTGGATGTTTCATTAGGTAATTTCTAGAACTACAGGAAAAATTTACTATGGCCAGATTGATAGTCGAAGCACATGTGACCTGCTGGAAGCATGACATATTACATTGTATCCAAAACCAACAGATGGTGATAGGAAGCAGACAGCTATTATTTAGGGCCCAAAAAGTTTTGGCTTCATAATTTGTTTTGGAAAGTTAGGCTATGGGCTAACTAGTAAGGACAGCCTGTATACAAGTGATATTTTAAAGAGATGGTAGCAACATCCAAGCAGATCCAAAATAGAGTCCCATAACAGCTGCTGCAATCCACACAGCACCATGCATGCTGAACTCCTCTCAGCCTAAAATCAGAAGACAAATGGACAAGTTATTTGTTTAAAGTTGTGACTTTATTTCCAGTGAGACCACGTTTTGCATGGTCTTAATCAAACATACTGTAACCTATTGAAGAGACTCTCCTAAGAAATACTAGAGAGCTCCTAAAGCATATGAATTAGTGACAGGTCAATTGCTTTCCCCTATATAACCATACTCCCTCTCAGATATTTCCCTGTGTATTGAGCTGAACTGAAGCGGTGTTACTGGATTCACAAATTAGTCCAGATGGCATTTGTTCTAAAATTCAGAAAGCTGAAAAATCTTCCTCTTTTTACTCCTGCATTTCTACAGACCTGTGTAGAGAATTGCCAATCCCTCACAGGCACAATACCAAAACCAGGGACAGAGTACTGAGTGAGGCTTAATGCTTTGTGCAATTTAAAAGATTTAAACATTCAAACTTTTTTTTTAAGCCTTTTAAACCATAGTGCTTCATATCACAGCTTTGTAATTCCTTTAAGTTCTTTTTATAGTTATGGTGTTTTAAAATAAAACTCAGCCAAATAAAGTGCAATTTATGTTGATTGCAACGACCATAAGAATTTTCAGCATCAACTTACAGGTATCAAGTGGGAATATTTTCTTTTCTACATAATTTTAAAATCAAATTGTATGTGTAGATAACCGTATGTGTACAGTAATCATTATGTGCAGATAACCATACAAATGTACAGTATCAGTGAAGATTTTGGCCTGATTTATGGCCTTGACCATCATAGTTTTTAAATCCCTGGAAAATAAGTTTGTAAAAACTGATTAATTGCATCCTTGACAAAATGATCAACAATAAGATATGGAGGAATTAGTAGATGTTAGAAGAAAGTTTCTTAAAACAAGTGTTAAAATTTTGATCAGCTGTCCAGCTGGAAAAGCAAGGAAGCCAAACTAAACCAGATAGAAATACCTTGTGAAATGAAAAGTCAAAACAAAAAAAAACCCAACAGAAAACAACCCCTATCTATGAATAGAAACCATCAGAAAACAACCCCTATGATATGAATATCATCAATGAAGATTCAAATTTTTTCAGGAATGGTTGCTGCCAGTTTTGTTTGTTTGTTTGTTTGTTTGTTTGTTTGTTTGTTTGTTTGTTTTTTAATTAGAGGAAATATGTAATAAAGGAATTAGAAATGATGTGGTAATCTATTTCTAAGTAGTGTTCATGACCAAATTTTTGTATGTCAAGAGCTGTAGAATAAGTTTTCAACAGAAGGTGAGCTTAGCAAAGGCCTATTCTACTTATGCCATTTTTGCATAGTCCCACACAAACAAAATCAAGTATAAATCAAGCCAGAGAGTTCAGAAAACAGCAGTCAGGTTGTTATGATGCTGGTGTTAATCAGAGAAGTTTAACAATCAGGTACTGGTCTTTTTGACACTTTGTCAGATAGAATGGACATTGGAGTCATAAGACACAGCTAGAGCAACAAAAAATCAGTCAGTTTTTGTATTTCAGTGATACCACCTATGTGTATGATTAGTTCAACTAAAAACATTCTCATGAACCTCTGGGTCAGTAGAGCAATTCAGCCAGCTGGTGACAGGGGGAGTCAGGCCATTTTGGGTGGTCCGTGGTACTTGCCTCTGCCAATATCTATAGATATTGCATTTTGCATTTTGTTGGAAGTTACACCCCTGCTCATCTCTTATGGACTGATTTTCCATAAGCTTGTCTAAGGCATGCTTCAATCTGGTGATACCTCATAAGAAACTTCTTAGGTGCTGTGTACTGTTTTAAAATTATTTCCTTCTAGTTTCAATGACCGAACCTTAGCTATTATATGTTGGTGGGTGTCACTCACCTCATCTGCTTTCAAGACTTTGTAAGCCTTAATCATATGCATTATGATCATATATAGGTTATAGTTTGCCTAAATGAAGAATTGAAATATTTTAAATAAAGAATTAAAATATTTTCAGTAACAACTCACAAGGTATGTTTTTCATCCTGAGGTTATTTTAGATTTTTGTCTCTGTACATCTCTAAATGCACTATGTCCTTCTTCAGATACAGAAATCAAAGCTGCACAGACTATTTAAAATGTTGGTGCAGCAAGGTCTTTAATAGAACAAAATGATGTTCTCTGTCTAGTTCTCCGTACCCTTCCCAGTGATGTACAGTATTTTCTGGGCTTTTTTTTTGTCTGCTGCTGAATGTGAAGCCATGTTTTTCAGGTATGTCAATGTATAGGGACATGACAATTAATATCCGGTGTACATTTAATTCAGATAGGTTATTAAGAAATTATTGTTAAGGTAATATTGCACATGTTTTGCAACTGACAGGTTTCTAAATTTGGGATCACTGTCAATGACTTTAAACTGGAGTATTGGAAAGCATTATGCTACAATTATCTCCTGCTTGTAACTATTACATTGTACCATTTTTCAAATCGATTACCTTCAATCCAGTTGGATTTTTTCCTACTGAACATATCTGTAAAAATGTTCAGAGATTATAATAGTCTACAAAAAGACTGTCATATCGTACAGATGTATATTTAAACTAGATATTATGACCTTACATTTTTACATTTAATTCATTAATTTCACCTGGGATAGAGTCATATTAAATGTTTTTCGACAGAGTGCTCAACCATGGTGGCATAATTTTAGTAGTGGTTGTTCTTAGTATGCTGTATGATTCCTATATGTTTTAACTCCTCTGAAAGAGTGACTCATTGAAAGAGAGACATATTATTGGTGTTGTACAAATAATATACAATAATAGCCTAATTATCTTGCTTATTTTCATCTACTAGCTAATTTAAAACTCTTGCTGGTATCTATGTCAGGTTTTGCATCTGCACTTGGAAACTTCCTCTGTTTAGCTGCTTGTGGGGTTATTTTCAGTTGTGTTGTCTCAATTTTTATTAAGACTCTTTCTCTTTGGTAAATTTCAAAATTAATTTTAATTTTTATTTAAAATTAGTTGTAGACTTCCTTGTCCTTTATTGACATATCTGTCATCTACTAATTCATCATCACTGTTCCTCTACCTGTGCAACATCAGAAAAAAATACAGTGGTTCTTCAGGCAATTCCTGTAATTTTTCTCTCTAGATTTGATCTATAAGCCTGAATTTAGAGAATATCTCTATGACAACAACTTGCAGATTGGCTTCTCTTCTCTTGTCTCCTTGTCTAATCAAAGCCTTCTTGTTTTTTTTATCACTCCCTTTCTCTATTTCTTGATTGGCATTGATGGTACTACTATCCAGCCTATCACTCAAATATATAATGTGGTTGTGACATTCTTCTTCAATTTGTAGATTTTCAAATCTGGAACATGCTCAAAAACCTGATGCTTTTGTGAGTATAATAACTTCAGATGTGGGTGTTATGGATATTTCTTTCCCAAGTAGCCATATGGCTAAAACTTTCCTCCAGACTTTTATCATATTATGTTTCAGATTTTGCAGCACTCTTTTCTGCGGCTTTGCTTATACGAGTCAGAATTCTGCTACAAGAAGTAATTTCTTATCTTCTTATTTTCACCCTGTAATCTATAGTTATTTCACTATTGTTATCTGCTTCTTTTAATTTTTCAGCAATAAACCTGTAATTCCCATTTTCCCTTTCCATTTTTTTCCATCAACTATAATTTTCTTTAACTCTCACTTTCACTTGACTCATAATATCAGTTCTTATCATTCCCTCTTTCTAGCATACCTCTGACTTCTCCCAGGCTCAAAACACATCCTTTGGAAACATGCTTAGTGAAACAGTCATTCAATTAATCCCTCTGTGCACCGCTTTGTGATGAACACCATAAAATTGCCAGAAAATAACTGAAACTTTAACAGCACAACCACAGTACAAGCAATATTTTCATGAACAGCATCCTTTGAAAGAATATTTTCCTCTTCTATTAAATAAATATATTAATTTTCCTTTCTAATAATTACCTGTCTTGAGGAAAAAGAAGTTTTTTTCTCTTTGGTTGAGTGTTATTCATGTAAATGAACCCCTCCTGTTTCACTAGGTCCCACTTCATATTAATAGATTACACTGATACAGCTGAGGGAAAAATCAGAGTTCAGGAACACCTGAATATTTATGAATTCAAAATTGCAACCCCTGTAATATGGTGCCCTGTTTGGCTTCCCCTCCATTATTGAATTCCAAAAATGTAATACTGCTGATAATTCTGTCTTGATTTTGAAGGATTTGCAAGGGGAAGAATGTATTTAACTACACCACTTGGGCACTATTTTGTAGCACAAATAATCTAACTGTGTTTGTAGAACCATGCAGATAAAAATATGTGTGCAGCAAGTTAAAAACAAGAGCTCTAAAAAGGGAACCACGCAGCCTGGAGGCAAGTGTCTGAAAACGTGATGGTACAAAATAAAATAGCCTTGCTATGTGTGCTAGTTTCCAATCATTTGTACCTCACTCAGCCTACAGCAAAGACCTTAGAAAAGGTTATGTACTTTGTCCCATTTTTCAGGAAAATTGTTTTACCTCATGATTTCAAAATATAAGACGATTCTAATATTATGGCATACTAGGATTATAGTCTGTCACGTAGTGCAGGGGCAAGGGGGGGGTGGTTTCCACTTTCAGTTGACGTTGAGAATGATTAAGAAAGGGCCTAGTTTCTTCTTCCAAGTGTGTGCAAAACTTCCAAATGAAACCTTTGCTTATATCTTCTGTCTTTATTTTTGACAGTTCCATTTATCTCTCATTTTGTCAGCAAACAAAGAATGTTGAGCTATGTTCAATTCTGACCATGCAGGGCTGGGTACCTGCTGGACACCAGAGGCTCATGTCTCCTCTGGAAAATTGGATAACAACATTCCTATCTAGCAAGGTATTTCTAATCTGCTAAATAACCACGTCTGAAATTTTCACTTGTAGAGAGCACAGAATGCTTGTAGTGTACCAGAAAGCCAATCAGAAACCTTCCTTTTCCCTTGAAAATTCACTTTGAGTATCCTTGTCCAGTACATTTTATTTTCAATCAGCACAGGAATTCTGTATATATCATCTTGAAAATGAGCAAATTATTGAAATGGTTTTTTGTTTGTTTTGGTGTGGGTTCTATCTAGGGGTTCGTTATTTGCACTACAACACTCCAAAATGACACAGTTTTAGGGATCTGATGTTAGGTTTCTGGGCTTGTTTCAAGATAAGCCTTTTGTCTGGCACACAAGCAACTTGAAAGTTTCAGAATTGTGACTATCCCATCTTAAAGAAGCAATCTTTGAGAATATTTCCAAAGAAATTGGAGATGTGTTCCATCTCCTAGACATCCTTTCTGGAAGCTAGGGTAAGCTTAAGAGGTCTAGCAATCTAATGTCAGCAGTACATAAGAATCTGCAAAATAGCTTTGAATTAAGAGTCTAACAGGAAAATAGACAACCTACTTGGTCTTATGCAATTATCCCGTCAATTGCTAAGTTTTGCTCTAATGTTAATATGCTCTGAAATGGAAGTTATGAGGTGCTGTATCTAGCCTTGATTTTTCTGATCAGTGGCATTTGCACATGTCTTGCTATGGTAGTTCAACATTGCACGTTCAAGCACTGGTTATTTTTACTAAATCTTGGAATGAAACCTACTGGATGAATCCTTAGATGGACCTACTCTAACTTTAGTACCTGATTGATTCTTATAGCTATGAGACTTAATCTGGAATTTATTTATTTTGCCCTGATATAATATATGCACAGATCTTAGAGTTACAGGTTAGAGATTATATAAGCATTCTTATCTACCTATTTTGAAGACAGAGGAGAAAAGAGAGAAATATTCTAACATGTTCATATTTCTTCTGGTGATTGTTTGAACTCTTGAAATGTTTTCAGAGTTTTCCATGGCCCAAATCTTCTACTTTTCAAGAGTTTTGAAAATACAAATTAATTACTAGAACAAATAGTTTTCTGGGTGATTATTCAAAGAGTAATGCACAGTTCCCGTGCAGCTACTCAAGCCTGACCTTTGATGTGCATAATATAGGTACTTATGGGTTTTGTTTTATATCTTAATCTCCCAGATATCTAACATGGAATAGGGCTAATACCATAGCTGTTGTGAGTTGTAAAACAGAATGTGTGGCTCTCCTGAATTGCCTAATAAGTGCTCTAACTCTTTAAACAGCAGGGTGATCCAGCACACTGAAGAAAGAACAGAGGACAGCAAACCTCAAGAAAAGCTAAATCTTTAAAGGTAAAGGTTTCCAGTTTATTGATTTGATTCCACATTAAGGCAATATTATGTTATTTTGAGAAAATATATTTTTAAAATAATTTTTCATGCACAGGGAAACATCCCTTTACTAATCTGAATGCCTGATTAATATTTTCATACTATTCTTTGTTAACTGTCACATTTACATAACAGTCCTGAAAAAAATATGAAAGTTGATTCTTTGTCTTTACCTTGTGATTTCTTATTTTCATGAGGGAAAAAGATGTATACATAGCTTTTATAAACAAGAAATTGTTGTTTCCTTTTTTATTCTCATACAGATATTAAGATTATGTTGCTCATGACAGCATGGTAATTTACCCTAATTTACCCCAGGGTGAAATCTTAAAAGATTGCTTGATAGTAACAAATGGAAGTAATGCTTGAGGAAAAATGGGAAGGTTAAGGGATTTTTAAATTATTATTATTTGTTTAGTTTAATCTGTTTTATCTAAATCCTGCTGCTGGTTTGCATATTGACATATCCCTCCAAGTTTTGTCCCCCAACAACAGGAGGCCTAGATAGCACAGCTTCACTGTCACTAAGCCAAAACCAGAGGACTTTCATCTAGGTTGCAAACAGCAGATGTTCATGCATCAGATGTGGAGAATTTTGTCCCTCTTCATAATGACATGTTTTATTGCTGTAATTTTGGAGGGTAGAAATCTGGCCAACTATGTGCATGAGCTGGAGAGGACTACAGAACACTTTTGCAGATTAGGGATTATGGTCATTTCTGACAGCTCCCTTAATGAAAAAGTAGAGGTTATTTAGAACCAAAGGGGCTGCTGAGCTGTTCAATCCTGTCTAGTTTAAGGGGACAGGAAGATGATTTTTGACAAAGAGGGAGCTGCCCCTAACTAAAACCTTTTCTTCTGTCCCTCAGTCTTTTTTTGCCATGTGAATCATCTTCTAAGGAATAGTGTTTTGCAAGCCTTTTAATCAATCACAAAGAGATTTTCAAGCAAAAATATGAATATATGCTAAAGCAATCTGAAAGAGCATGCTTCAGAGGTGTTCCAACCAGTTGTTGATAATTAGGTATAAAAAGTTTGTTCTTATTCCACATTAATTCATTATTCCACAGGAGCAGAGTCTGTTCACCTTACAGTAGTCCACACACTGCAAATATCTTTATAAAGATACTTTATCAAGCAGCTTGATAAAGATGTTAATCTGATGCTGTAGAGTGATGAGGTCTCTTTACTGTTCCCAAAACACCTACAGATACCATTTTAAAGGATGTACAGGAGTATGTGTATTTCTTCCAAGATTCTTTTCTCTCTGAATATTTATGACCCTATAGTTTGGTGATGATTGCCACTCTTCAACCCTTCCTCCTTGGCTTGTCTCTTTCCATGTTAGGGTGGTTGTTGACCTGCTTTCTCAAATGGTATCTGTTTGCCTTTCTTTCCTGTTTTAAATCAGAGACCAGAATATATTCCATTTAATTTTCACAGCTGGCATCTTTGATTTAGTATTTATCAGAGAGGAAGTAAGGACCGATGGCTCTGAATCACAGAGCTATAAAATTATCTGAGTTGGAAGGGACCTTAAAGACCATCTAGTTCCAGCCACTAGAGAAGCAATGAACTACTGCTGAAATTCCAATTCCTCCTCATTTTTAATCTGAATAATTTTATTCAGCAATAGGGACAATTTTGCTTTTGGAACATATCCAAATAGCTTTTCAGGACACTCACAATAATAATACATATTTAATGTGTTTAAATTATTGTCTGAATATGTGTAACAAGTACTTCTTGCTTACATTGGGAAATTTAATGCATAATTGTTTAGTTTTGTGACACTTTGACCCAAACAAAAATAAATGTTACAAAGGAAATCAAATATACAGTAAAATTTTTGTCACTGTGCAATCAGAACAGGAGCATCTACTTATTAAAGATACATCTTTATTAATACAAAAATTGAGGTTTTATCATGCAAATGCATCCATGTCACACAGAACTGTAGTATATCATCATGTAAATTTATATTTCCATCACAGTTTCTTCTTTCAGAATATGATTTCAGAGTATCTCAGAGTTATCATCTGACAGGGGCTGATTTTTGTGTCCTACTACTAGTGATGTTTTCATGTAGGGACAGTGAACTTGGAGTGTTTTTGGCAAGACTCATATTTATGTCTCAGGTTTTTTTATTTTTGAGCTTTGGAAAGTGGCTGTGGAAAAGTCTCTAAACGTATTTGCTCCTCTTTCTTAGCAAATGCTATGAAGTTATTCTACCTGTGTTCACCTTCTCAAAACACCAATGCAGTAATTCCAACTTTTTGTACACATCTACACTGGTGTTTTACAGTGATTGTGCCTGCTCCATGGGATGACTGAAACTATATGCTGGTGTTGGAACTGGAAGATTTAAATTTTCCAAACTCTCTGTGTATTATTGGGCTAGCAACCTGGGACCAGGTTGCTTTAGTCCCTGAATTGAAGTAAAATTCATTGAAACAATGTAGGAAACACCCAAGATTCTGTGATGGTATTTTCTTGATATAATGATAATTGACTGGAATTTTAAAATACTCCAACAATGGTGACTTGATTTTTAATTCAAAATAAAACCTTTTACTTCTGTTAAATGAATATAAAAATGAGTAATGTGTGAACCATAGCACCCAAAAAGCCCCCAATAAATTAACTTTAGTCTAATAAATGCTTTCACAACACACCTCCGAAACAAGACAACAAGAAAAACAAGACAAAACAAAACAGAGAGATAAGAACAACCTAAAAGTAATAAGATTTCTTGCATAAGTTTTCTTTTTAAACAACAAGATATTGAATGTGTGACAAGTTGCGTCGGGAAACTAAACCCAAGATTGTTTTGATCTATAAAGTACAGCATGCTCTACTTTGAGGGTTTATGTCTCAGAGCCTGACACAGAGCAGGTATCAAAAGGGTACCACTAAACTAGAAGGTAAGACATTGTTCTGAGTTTAAACATGCGGAGGTAGTGAACAGACACTGATAATTAGCTGCTTCAGAGGGTCAGAGACCACTGCCAGCTCCTCAACCGGGACTTGCAGCAAGCACATAACACACGTGTGCTTGGTTCCCTGAATATTTTTCTTCCTTCCATTTCTTTAAGCAACATTTAACTGCAGATATATGTGGCCAGAATATAGTGTAAGAAATATAGTGCAAAAAAAAAAAAAAAAAAAAAAAAAAAATTTTTCATGATGA